>JAOWBW010001949.1:0-105000 GCA_026119855.1 Campanula takesimana | reverse complement strand
TGCCGAGAGAGGGAGAGAGACCGGAAAAGAGGAAGAAGAGAAGAGAGAAGATCGACCAAGGTAAAGCTATAATCCCTAAGTTGATTTCTCTACTCAATTCACCTAGTCAAAGATGAATATGGAATGGAAAACCTAAAACCTAACCTTCTTCTTCATCCTAGAAAAATCGCAGCAAGAACCCTAGAGAGTTAAAGTATGAAATTTAGGGTTGGGAATAAGAAAAATAATATGAAGATGGTGACTGTGTGTGTGGGGATGACGTGCGCAGTGTGTGTGTATGGGTGTGCAGCAGGTGTGTGTGTGTGCGGTTGGGTGTGTGTGTGTGTGTGTGTGCGGTTGGGTGTGTGTGTGTGTGCGTGTGTGATGCGTTGGGAGTGTGTGTGGTGCTGGGTGTGTGTGCGTGTGCGTGTGATGCGTTGTGTGTGTGTATTATGTATGTATGTGTGTGTGTATTAGGATTGAAATCAAGGTATTAGTGATGAACTACAATGAACAATTATGCTGGGAATAGTAATATCGCACTGTGAATAGTAATCTGAATTTTATAACCTGTGAATAGTAATTCAACGCTGTGAATAGTAATCTGGGGTACATAATCTGTGAATAGTAAATGTACGCTGTGAATAGTAATCGACGCAGTGAATAGTAATCTGGAATTTAGTAGGCTGTGAATAGTGTTTTGGGTTGAAATAATGGAACCTAAAGTGTTTCAATGAAGAATAGAAACCATGTAACCTTAAGGGTATTTTAGTAATCCGAAAGGGGTATTTTGGGAACACAAATAATGGGTAGAACGAACCCTAACAAAGAGTTTAGGATGATGAACTCGAAAGGTTAAGAAAGTAAAATAAAGTATATTGGGGACGGAGAATTAAAGTAATCTATGTCCCTAATAAAACCGTATTTGCGTGTTTGTAGATTTTGCACGTGAAATTGCTAAGTGAAGACTGGAAGGCTAAGGTAAGGGATTACGTTCCTTAAAGTTTTTGAATATCATCCTTTTGAGATAGGATCCCTTTTATTCTTTCAAGTGTAGCTACTTATGGCCGTAGCATTTGAACTCTTATGACTCGAACGTCTTTTGAACTATCTTACCCATGATATGTGTTGCTCATAGGGTATCAAAGAGAATTGAATTTGCTTTAAGTATTCTTGTACCTAGAATGCTTTGTGGAACATTGCTATATCTAAAAGAAACGGGTATAGTTAGCTTAGTCTGATAGAAAAGGGCTTAGCTAGAATTAGTCTGACTGAAAAGGGCTAATTTAGATAGTCTAATTTGAGAGAAAAGAATTAGACGCAACGCTACTTGATGAAGTGGCTTAATGATCATGATCGAACTTAAGAGGGAGCACCGTGAGAAGGTGTAAGGTCCCTCGACACCCTGAAAAGGTGTAACACCCTGAAAAGGTGATGAATGTAACTATGGAATTGACGGAACTGTATTAGAGCCATAACTTCTTGAACTCGATAACTGTGCTTTCGTATATGTGTACAGTTAAGATTATTGATTTTAGCCATTCATCGAAGATATTATGTTGGCTCCGTTCTTTCGGTCATCTCTCCTTAGTACCCGGAGAGATCCCGTATGAACTTACTGAGCATTGTTCGCTCACCCTTTCTTATATTATTTTTCCCAGGTAAAGATTAAGGACCAAGAGGGATTGCAAGGAAGGGCAGTCGATGGTCAAGTGAAGGGTTTTTAGATACTTTTATGTTTTTATGTTGAGCTAGTGGGATGTACTAGCCGTTAGAATCTAAACGTTAGTTACGCTTCCGCACTATTTTGAATTATGGTTAGATTATACTAGCCGTTGTTTTGAACGTTGGACTTGAATTATGTTTGTCGTTTGAGATTTCCCATGGTTTATGGATTTTATTTATTATATGAAAGTTGGGTCGTTACAGTTGGTATCAGAGCAATGGGATTAGAACTTAAGGGATAGGAACTCTGATATTAAATAGGTTTGATCTGGGCTCTCTAAGAGGAACTAGGGCTGCTTGAAATCAAACTAGTTATTTAAGGAAACTTTCTAATTTAGGAAACTTTCTAATTTGGGGGGAAATTTCCAAATAAGGAAACTTACTATTTTGGGAAAGACCCTAAGATAAAAGTTCTTTTGAAGCCTCATTCTTCATGTGTTTAGGGACGATGATTATATAAACTCTAAGTATGTGATACTAATGATGATTTTGGTCTAATTGTAGGAAATGGACAAACATAGCATCCTGAGGAAGAGATTGATTCAGAGGTATGCTCGAGGAACTAAGAGACTGTTGAAGAAGATAGAAAGAGAAAGAGCAAGGGCGAAGAACGTCATGGGAAGGCTGTTGTTTGCTCACAATGCACTTAAGGAAGTTAAGACAGAACTAGAAGAGACTCGAAGAAAGTTGATTGAAAATGAAGAGTACACTGACAGAGTGAGGGAACAAGCATGGGTGTATCTTGATGAGTTAAAGCAGCTAAGGGAACAAGTGAATGCAAACCCCATTCAAGGAAACCCCCCAGTCATTGCAGCCCCAATAGAAGAGAACGTGGTGGCTGAAGCAGAAGCTGTAGAGGAACCAGTGGAAATTGATATTATCGTGGAGGGCAGTGAAGCCGCCCCTATCGTGATTGAAGATGAGGAAGAACTGGAAGAAATACCGGTTCGAAGGCCAAGGGGGAGGCCAAGAGGCTCAAGGAAGGCACCCAGAGCACCGAGTGGAAGACCTAGGGGAAGACCTAGGAAAGTCAACCATGATTAAAAATAAAGCGTAGAGTTATATTTTAGTTACTTTACTCGTTCCATAGTAAAGATAGTTAGTTCTAGTTTAAAGTATGCTAGAAACTTTTGTTTTTGATTCTTTATTCTTAGAAAGACCCTCTTAATAAAGTTATGAGTTATTTTAGCAAATGGTGTTGTTAATAATGTGGTTCTTAAATTTCATGATATGTGAACTCGTTAGAACAAAGAAGTATTGGTCAAATGAAAAGACCATAAGTAGAATGGGCTTATTGAAACAGCCAAGGGAAATAAGTTTTGGTCTAGTAAAAATGATCGAAACAAGGGACCTATTGAAACGGTCAAGAGTAAGAATATAAATGGCTTATTGAAGCGGCCATGTAAAGTAAATACCAATCTATTGAATTGATCAAAACAAGAATGAAAAATAACCTATTGAAACGGTTAAGTATAAAGATGAGCGGGTCTAGTAAATTGACCTATGATTAGTAAGTAAAAAGTCTAGTGAAATGACTTCCTTTAAGAAAAACCATTTAATGAAATGACTAGAGATCTAGTAAATTGATCTTATGAGAAATTTTCGTCCTTGGGGACGGCCTTTTATAAAAGTATGTAGCATAGTAGCAATGCTTGTGTAGTATGAGTAACGTTTACCCCTGATACTAACGAGAGTGTAATCTTAATCAGATGTCTGGAAGGGGTAACAGGAGGAACGCTAACAACGCTGGAAACAACAACGGTCAAGTTGACCCTAATATGGTAAATCTGCTGCAAACTTTGAACCAAACCGTGGCTGGGATTGGTCAAGTCATGGCGACTCTAGCTCAACCGCAGCAACAGGCTCCACAGGTTCCCTTGAGAGATCCGTTGGAAGTATTCCAAAAGAGAAACCCAGAGTCATTCTCTGGTACAAATAAGGAGAAGCCCGAGGACTGGGTAAAGGACATGGAAAAGATATTTGAGACTCTGGAATGTACAACCGAGAGAAAGGTGGTGTTTGCCACTTTTATGCTGAAAGGGCAGGCCTTAAAGTGGTGGGAGGCTGAGAAAAGAGCTGCTATCGCACGTGGAGATGCTGAATTCACGTGGGATAGATTCAAACGAGTGTTTTATGAGAAGTATTATCCAATGAGTACCCGCAATGCTCGAGTGGCAGAATTTATGACACTGGTGCAAGGCAAGATGTCGGTGGATGACTATTGTGAGAAATTCACTGAGTTGTTGGAGTTTGCCCCTGCATTCTTTGACAATGAAGAGCAGAAGGCCCGCAAGTTTGAGTTTGGATTGAGCGACCGTATCCGTTATCGAATCACTCCACTGATGCTACCTACATATGATCAGGTGTTAGACAGAGCAAGAATTGTGGAAACAGAAGCAGAAAGTTACCGTAACAAAAAGGAGGAGAAGAAGAAATCGACTGACAAAGAGTCTACCAAAGGAAGCTGGAACCGTGAGGAAGGGAATAAGCGTAAAGCTACCGATGACCGCGAGAAGAATAATGCTGCTAATAAGCACCCGAATAGAGGTCAAGGAACCCGTAGGGATGGCAAAGGAGTGGACACTAAAGGGCAAGGTTCTAATGAAAAGTGCCAAGTGTGCGATGGGAAGCATAAGACTGAGGAATGCTGGTATAAAGAAAGGAAGTGTTACAACTGTGACAAGGTGGGGCATCCACACTGGAAATGTCAGGAACCCAAGAAGGATGCCAAGACTCAAGGAGCAAAGAATGACAACAAGGGAAAAGGCGGAGGTAATGGGCGCATATTCACCATGACAGCTAAGGATGCGAGAGCCACAAATGATCTCGTGGCAGGTACGATCCAATTATACTCTCGTAATGTTCGTGCATTGATTGATACTGGTGCTACGCATTCAGTAATAAGTACTTGCTTAGCTAAGAAAATGAAATTGATCCCTGAGGCGTTAGAAAGCTCTTTAGTAGTAGATACCTTAACTAAGGATTCAATCCCTATTACATCGGTATATAAAAATTGTCCCTTAGAATTGGGTGGAACAAAATTTGAAGTTGATCTCATTAGCTTGGAGATTGAGGAGTTCGACGTGATCTTAGGAATGGATTGGTTAGCCGCATACCATGCCTACGTAGATTGCTTTAAGAAAGAAGTTCACTTTAGACTGCCATCGGGAGAAGAGTGTTGCTTCCAAGGGACGAAATGTAGAAACCGATCGAACCTTATATCTGCGATGAAGGCTCGCAAGCTATTGAGGAAAGGGTGTGAAGGATTTCTGGCATACGTAAGTACTACGGACCAGAAGGAAGTAACGATCGAAACGCTTTCGGTGGTTAAGGAATTCAAGGATGTGTTTCCGGAAGATTTGCCAGGGATACCGCCTGCAAGGGAAGTAGAATTTTCTATCGATTTGGTACCGGAGACTACACCAATATCGAAGGCACCTTATAGAATGGCTCCGGCAGAATTGAAGGAATTAAAGGAGCAATTGCAAGAATTATTGGATAAAGGGTTGATTAGGCCGAGTGTATCACCATGGGGTGCACCGGTATTGTTTGTGAAAAAGAAGGATGGATCGATGAGGTTGTGTATCGACTATCGTGAACTGAACCGTGTGACAGTAAGGAACCAATACCCGTTGCCTCGAATAGATGACTTGTTCGATCAGCTGCGTGGAGCGTGCTACTTTTCAAAGATAGATTTGAGGTCTGGGTACCATCAATTAAGAGTAAAGAAGGAAGATATATCTAAGACGGCCTTTAGAACGAGGTATGGGCATTATGAGTTCGTAGTGATGCCGTTTGGGTTGACTAACGCACCGGCAGCATTCATGGAGCTTATGAATAGAATATTCCAAGAGTTCTTAGATAAGTGCGTGATTGTATTCATTGATGACATTTTGGTGTATTCGAAAACCAAGGAAGACCATGAGGAACATTTGAAGCTAGTACTGAAGATCTTAAGAGAACAGAAGCTATATGCTAAATTCAAGAAATGTGAATTTTGGTTGGAAAAAAAGTGGCATTCTTAGGGCATGTTGTGTCAAAAGACGGGATTGCCGTAGATCCGACAAAGATAGAAGCTATTGTGGATTGGGAGAGACCAACTTCGGCAAGTGAGATCAGAAGTTTCTTAGGTCTAGCTGGCTATTATCGGAGGTTCGTAGAAGGCTTTTCGAAGTTGTCAGTGCCATTGACGAAGTTAACTCAGAAAGGAGCAAAGTATGTTTGGTCGGAGGACTGTGAAAAGAGTTTTGAGGAATTGAAGCGACGATTGGTGTCCGCACCAGTCCTTGCTTTACCATCTGGATCGGACGGATTCGTTATTTATAGTGATGCTTCACTGAAGGGATTGGGTTGCGTGCTGATGCAAAATGAGAAGGTTATAGCTTATGCATCTAGGCAATTAAAGAACCATGAGAAGAATTACCCAACCCATGATCTAGAATTAGCGGCAGTGGTGTTTGCTTTGAAAATATGGAGGCACTACTTGTATGGGGTGACATGCCAGATTTATACGGATCATAAGAGCCTTAAATATATATTCACCCAGAAGGAGCTTAATATGAGACAGAGAAGATGGTTGGAGTTATTGAAAGACTATGACTGCACAATTTTGTACCACCCTGGGAAAGCCAATAAGGTGGCGGATGCACTGAGTAGGAAGAATCGTGGGACACTAGCTACATTGATTTCTAAAGAGGATAGTGCATGGAACCGCATAGAGATTTCTGGCATGGAAGTGCAAGTTAAAGGTTATCTGGCTCAACTGAGCGTTCAGCCAACGCTTATGGATAGGATTAAAGAAGCCCAAGGAGCTGATGAAGAATTAATGAAAATACATGAGAGCATCGAAAAAGGGAAGGCAAAGGATTTTCGTATGGGAGAAAATGGGATTCTGAGGTACCAATCTAGAATATGTGTGCCGGACAAGGACGACATCAAGAGGGAAATCTTAAAGGAGGCTCATTGTTCGAGATTTTCCGTACATCCTGGAAGTACGAAGATGTATAGGAACTTAAGAGAGTCGTTCTGGTGGAACAACATGAAGGGAGACGTAGCCGAGTTCGTATCAAGGTGTTTAGTGTGTCAACAAGTGAAAAGTGAACATCAGAGACCGGCAGGATTGCTACAGTCATTACCTATTCCAGAGTGGAAGTGGGAACATATAGCTATGGATCTGGTGGTGGGATTACCAAAGACGTTGAAGGGCCATAATGCAATTTGGGTTATCGTGGATAGGCTTACGAAGTCGGCTCACTTTCTAGCAATTAAGGTAAATGATTCGTTAGAGAAATTGGCCAAATTATACATTGATGAAATTGTGAGACTGCATGGGATACCTGTTTCGATAGTATCTGATCGAGATGCGAGGTTTACATCAAAATTCTGGAAGAGTCTACAACAAGCATTGGGTACGGAGTTGGCAATGAGTACCGCTTTTCACCCACAGACGGATGGCCAGTCAGAAAGGACTATTCAGACGCTAGAAGATATGCTGAGAGCTACTTCATTAGATTGGCAAGGGACATGGGATGAACATCTGACGCTAGTAGAATTTGCGTATAACAATAGTTATCATGCTAGTATCGGTATGGCTCCGTACGAAGCATTATATGGGAGAAAGTGTAGATCGCCAACTTGCTGGGATGAAGTCGGTGAGAGGAAACTAACTGGACCGGAACTTGTTCAAGTAACCGCGGATAAAGTGCAACAAATTCGGAAGTGGTTGTTGACCGCACAAAGTCGACAGAAGTCGTATGCCGATCGTCGGAGACGTGATTTGGAATTTCAACTGGGCGATCATGTATTCCTGAAGATATCGCCAACAAAGGGAGTTATGCGGTTCGGTATTCGAGGGAAGTTAAGCCCGAGGTACGTCGGACCATTTGAAATTTTAGAAAGAGTTGGGATGGTAGCTTACAAGTTAGCTTTACCGCCTGTGTTAGCTGGAGTGCACAACGTATTTCATGTGTCGATGCTAAGGAAGTATATCCCTGATCCGAGTCATGTGATCGAGTATAAACAACTAAGGGTTCGTGCTGATTTGAGCTACGACGAGGAACCCATAAAGATTGTAGATCGGAAGGATCAAATCTTGAGGAAAAGGGTGATTCCTTATGTGAAGGTGCAGTGGAGCAATCATACAGAAAGAGAAGCTACGTGGGAGCTCGAGAGCGAGATGCGAGAAGCATACCCCGCGCTATTTTCCTGATTAAGGTACGTTTAGTTTGGTGGACCAAACTCTTTTAAGGAGGAAAGAATGTAATATCCGGCCCTTGGCCATATATATATTTTTTTTATGTTATTTATGAAACTCCTTTAAATGACAATTGGGCTTAAAGAATTAGAGTAAATGCTAAATTATAAGGATGGGCCCAAGTTAGTCAAACCCAATTAAGAATGTGACTCCTTATTATTTTAGGAGTAAAGGATCCTAGTATAAATATACCATTACCCTAACCCTACCAGTTTCTACCACAAAAGAAATCAAAAGAACGGGAAGGTTGAGAGAGAGAGCGGCGCTGGAGCTTGCCGAGAGGGAGAGAGACCGGAAAAGAGGAAGAAGAGAAGAGAGAAGATCGACCAAGGTAAAGCTATAATCCCTAAGTTGATTTCTCTACTCAATTCACCTAGTCAAAGATGAATATGGAATGGAAAACCTAAAACCTAACCTTCTTCTTCATCCTAGAAAAATCGCAGCAAGAACCCTAGAGAGTTAAAGTATGAAATTTAGGGTTGGGAATAAGAAAAATAATATGAAGATGGTGACTGTGTGTGTGGGGATGACGTGCGCAGTGTGTGTGTATGGGTGTGCAGCAGGTGTGTGTGTGTGCGGTTGGGTGTGTGTGTGTGTGTGTGTGCGGTTGGGTGTGTGTGTGTGTGTGTGTGCGTGTGTGATGCGTTGGGAGTGTGTGTGGTGCTGGGTGTGTGTGCGTGTGCGTGTGATGCGTTGTGTGTGTGTATTATGTATGTATGTGTGTGTGTATTAGGATTGAAATCAAGGTATTAGTGATGAACTACAATGAACAATTATGCTGGGAATAGTAATATCGCACTGTGAATAGTAATCTGAATTTTATAACCTGTGAATAGTAATTAAACGCTGTGAATAGTAATCTGGGGTACATAATCTGTGAATAGTAAATGTACGCTGTGAATAGTAATCGACGCAGTGAATAGTAATCTGGAATTTAGTAGGCTGTGAATAGTGTTTTGGGTTGAAATAATGGAACCTAAAGTGTTTCAATGAAGAATAGAAACCATGTAACCTTAAGGGTATTTTAGTAATCCGAAAGGGGTATTTTGGGAACACAAATAATGGGTAGAACGAACCCTAACAAAGAGTTTAGGATGATGAACTCGAAAGGTTAAGAAAGTAAAATAAAGTATATTGGGGACGGAGAATTAAAGTAATCTATGTCCCTAATAAAACCGTATTTGCGTGTTTGTAGATTTTGCACGTGAAATTGCTAAGTGAAGACTGGAAGGCTAAGGTAAGGGATTACGTTCCTTAAAGTTTTTGAATATCATCCTTTTGAGATAGGATCCCTTTTATTCTTTCAAGTGTAGCTACTTATGGCCGTAGCATTTGAACTCTTATGACTCGAACGTCTTTTGAACTATCTTACCCATGATATGTGTTGCTCATAGGGTATCAAAGAGAATTGAATTTGCTTTAAGTATTCTTGTACCTAGAATGCTTTGTGGAACATTGCTATATCTAAAAGAAACGGGTATAGTTAGCTTAGTCTGATAGAAAAGGGCTTAGCTAGAATTAGTCTGACTGAAAAGGGCTAATTTAGATAGTCTAATTTGAGAGAAAAGAATTAGACGCAACGCTACTTGATGAAGTGGCTTAATGATCATGATCGAACTTAAGAGGGAGCACCGTGAGAAGGTGTAAGGTCCCTCGACACCCTGAAAAGGTGTAACACCCTGAAAAGGTGATGAATGTAACTATGGAATTGACGGAACTGTATTAGAGCCATAACTTCTTGAACTCGATAACTGTGCTTTCGTATATGTATACAGTTAAGATTATTGATTTTAGCCATTCATCGAAGATATTATGTTGGCTCCGTTCTTTCGGTCATCTCTCCTTAGTACCCGGAGAGATCCCGTATGAACTTACTGAGCATTGTTCGCTCACCCTTTCTTATATTATTTTTCCCAGGTAAAGATTAAGGACCAAGAGGGATTGCAAGGAAGGGCAGTCGATGGTCAAGTGAAGGGTTTTTAGATACTTTTATGTTTTTATGTTGAGCTAGTGGGATGTACTAGCCGTTAGAATCTAAACGTTAGTTACGCTTCCGCACTATTTTGAATTATGGTTAGATTATACTAGCCGTTGTTTTGAACGTTGGACTTGAATTATGTTTGTCGTTTGAGATTTCCCATGGTTTATGGATTTTATTTATTATATGAAAGTTGGGTCGTTACAATAGCAATTAAAATTTTATGAAACCCAAAGCCATGGATCCGTTCATATGATTAAATCAAATACAACATAATGAATAGAGGAAAAACTAACCCTTGATGACTATGAATTCTAGCTTTGAATTTGGTGGAGAACTTGAAGCTTTATCACGGACAAAATTCACGAACTTTGAAGATGATAAAATTCACCCTCTAGCGGTATCCACACCACGAACGAATATCAAGAAACTTCTTGATCTTGGTTGCTAGACCAACAATTATGAAACACACTTTCACAATTTAATAAAGAACTATATGGAATTATTTTGTGAATTATTTTGTTCTTCAATCCAAGATGTCTTGGAACAAAGGCACACAAAACACTTGGGCTAATGGTCTGGCCGAACTTGGCTTTTTATACACAATTAAGACCTATTCCAAATAGGAACCTTGTGCCAAAAACCTTCCCAAATCGAATTAGGAAACTTTCTGCCGCCAGACCAAGCGCCCGCCTGGTGCATACCGAGCGCCCGCTCGCTGCCCAGAAAACCCAGAATTTTCCAAAAATTCCTTTGAGGTCCTTCGACCCTAAATTCCAATACAGTCCTTTTATTTAAGATTCGTTCTATTGTGTGTGACCCTCTAGGATTATACTAAGTTGGCAATGGGCTCAAACATGAAACCATAAGATATGATTAGGTTCTAGCAAACCGTCATACCTACCCAAATAGTATAACTAGATACAAGTTCGCATTCCTTTAGAATATGTCACAATCCTTTTGTCCACGACGTCATTGAACACAAGTCATGGTCAAACAGTCAACTTGTCTTGTTCAATACTTTCTCGATTCCGAATATGTTGATAGTTCAAATGCTATTGATCCAATCAATCCATTTGAGTCCGGCCGAACATTTCATCAACATCATTCCTTCGAGGGGCCCAAGCTTGACATCTCTCCGTGGAGGGACAAATCCATTTAGCTTATTATTCTTCCCAACGGGAATCCGATTATGCCAATTATACCCTTTATAACTACCGTGTTAAGGTAGTGTTTGAATATGTCAAACACAACGTTCATCAAGTGGAAGACTATAATAACTTTATGTCTAAGGATTCAAATTACATAACTAATATGAGATATATGTTCGACATAGACCATGACATAAATCTCATACAGCGGGTCATGTCCAGTACCTTGTTCCAAACAAGTACCCATAAATCTAACATGATCATCCCATGATCATTTAACCTTTATACTAGTGCTTAACAAGTACTAGGGACGGGGATTATTATAAGTAAACATGAATAACAATAATAATCAAAACATCTCTTTATTGATATGAAATAAATGATAACAATTACAACGTTTATTAAACGTGCCTAGGGCACCACTATCAACAATCTCCCACTTGCCCTAGGCCCAATCTCCCATGTATCTAATACCCATGGACCTAACATGACCATCATGTTTAGCTTGTGGAAGTCCCTTTGTTAGCGGGTCCGCAACATTGTCATCAGTAGGTACTCTGCATATATTTACGTCTCCCCTATCAACGATCTCTCGAATGATATGAAAACGCCTAAGTATGTGTTTGGATTTCTGATGTGCTCTTGGTTCCTTTGCTTGAGCAATAGCACCATTATTATCGCAATAAAGGTCTATTGGATTAGCAATACTAGGAACCACTTCAAGTTCAGTTATGAACTTCTTAATCCAAACAGCTTCCTTTGCAGCATCCGATGCGGCAATATACTCAGCTTCTGTTGTAGAATCAGCGGTTGTACTTTGCTTGGAACTCTTCCAGCTTACAGCTCCACCATTTAACATAAACACAAAACCCGATTTCGATCGGCTATCATCTTTGTCGGTTTGGAAGCTTGCATCCGTGTAAGCATTTACAACGAGATCATCTTCCATTCCTCCATAGACCAAAAACGAGTCTTTAGTTCTTCTCAAGTACTTAAGAATCACTTTTACAGCTATCCAGTGACTTTCGCCAGCGTCGGATTGGTATCTACTTGTCATGCTCAAAGCATAAGATACATCCGGCCTAGTACAAATCATGGCATACATGATGGACCCAATTGCCGAAGCATATGGAACATCATTCATTTTCTCACGCTCATCGTTTGTCTTAGGACATTGAGTCTTGCTTAGAGAAACTCCATGTAACACGGGCAAGGTGCCTCTCTTAGAATTTTCCATACGGAATCTTCTAATGACCTTGTCAATGTATGTACTTTGGCTTAAACCAAGTAGCCTCCTTGATCTATCTCTATAGATCTTAATGCCATGTATATACGCGGCTTCACCCATATCTTTCATTGCGAAGCATTTTCCTAACCAAGTCTTTACGGACTGAAGTGTAGGAACATCGTTTCCAATGAGTAATATGTCTTCCACGTATAAAATAAGGAATAGCACTATGCTCCCACTAATCTTCTTGTATACACAAGGCTCATCTTCGTTCTTGATGAAACCAAACTCTTTGACCGATTCATCAAAACGGAGATTCCAACTCCTAGAAGTTTGCTTCAATCCATAGATGGATCTCTGCAATTTGCATACTTTAGAATCTTGTTCAAAACCTTCTGGTTGTGTCATATACACATCCTCTTGGAGTTTTCCATTTAGGAAAGCGGTTTTGACGTCCATTTTCCATATTTCATAGTCATGATATGCGGCAATGGCAAGCAAAATTCTTATAGACTTGATCATTGCTACGGGTGAAAAGGTTTCATCATAGTCAATACCATGAACTTGCCTATAACCTTTCGCTACAAGTCTAGCTTTGTAAGTATGCACCTTTCCATCCATGTCAGTCTTCTTCTTGAAGACCCATTTGCATCCTATGGTTTTTACACCTTCGGGCGCATCAATCAAATTCCAAACTTGATTGTCTTGCATGGATTGTAATTCGGATTCCATGGCTCCAAGCCACTTGTCCGAATCAGGAGAAGACATCGCCTCTTGGTAGGTTGACGGTTCATCATTCTCAATGATTTCCACCTCATTACTATCCGTTATGAGAAATCCATATCTCTCGGTTCGGATTGTAACCTACTAGATCTGCGAGTTGATTGTGTATTTTGAACAGGTATCATAACTCCTTGTGGTTCTTGTTCTTGTTCCACTATTGGTTCAATGTCATTTTCTGGGTCTCGAATTTCTTCAAGATTTATTTTACTCCCACTGATTTCTTTGGAGAGAAACTCTTTCTCTAGAAAGACACCAGTTCGGGCAACAAAAACTTTGTTGTCCTCACGGTTGTAAAAGTAATATCCTCTTGTTTCCTTTGGATATCCCACGAAAATACATTTGTCAGATTTGTGTGCAAGTTTGTCAGAGACAAGTCTTTTGATATAGGCTTCGCAACCCCAAATCTTCATGAAAGATAAACAAGTTTTCTTTCCGCTCCACATCTCATATGGAGTCTTTTGAACCGATTTAGTTGGAACACGATTTAGTGTGAATGCGGCGGTTTCTAGAGCGTAACCCTAAAAGGATATTGGAAGATCAACTTGACTCATCATTGATCGAACCATGTCTAACAAAGTCTGATTTCTCCTCTCGGACACACCATTCCATTGTGGTGTTCCGGGTGGAGTCAATTCTGAAACTATTCCACAATTCTTTAGATGATCATCAAATTCTTGGCTTAAGTATTCTCCACCACGATCTGATCGAAGTGCCTTAATACTTTTACCAAGTTGTTTTTCTACTTCTTTTTGAAATATTCTAAATATCTCAAATGCTTCACTTTTATGTTTCATTAGGTAAACATACCCAAATCTGCTATAATCATCAGTGAAGGTTATGAAGTATTGAAATCCTCCCCTAGCATTGCTACTTAATGGTCCGCATACATCGGAATGTATCAACCCCAATAAGTCGCTTGCCCTTTCACCTAGCTTGGTAAAAGGTGTCTTAGTCATTTTTCCAAGAACACACGACTCACAAGTATCATATGACTCAAGGTCACATGAACCCAAGAGACCGTCCCCATGGAGTTTTGAGATACGCTTCTCATTAATATGACCAAGACGGTAATTCCACAAATAAGAATGATTTACATCATTAAGGTTAGATTTCTTATTTATATGATAGACATTTTCATTATTTTCATTCTTGATATCCAAGACATAAAGGCCATTAAATGAATTAGCAATACCATAAAGCACATCATTTAAATAAATAGAAAATTTCTTATTCTCAATAAGAAACTTAAAACCTTCATTATCCAAACAAGAAATTGAAATAATATTTCTACTTAAATCCGGAACATAATAACAATTGTTCAAAACAAGAATTAATCCGGAAGGTAAAGTGACTTCATAAGTCCTTACGGCTAATGCAGCAACTCTTGCTCCATTCCCCACGCGTAGGTCTACTTCACCATCTTTAAGTAGTCTCCTATCCTTTAGACCCTGCACATTTAAACAAATGTGAGAACCACATCCGGTATCCAATACACAAGAATCAGTGGTAGAAAGGAGAATATCTATCATATAGATACCTGAAGTCGACGCAGCCTTGCTGCCCTTCTTCTTCTTTTGCTCTTCCAAGCAAGCCTTGCAATTACGTTTCCAATGACCAATCTCTTGACAATGGAAACAAATTGCATCCTTTTGTGAATCGGGTTTTGCCTCAGTAGCCTTGGCAACACTTGCCTTGCTTATTTTGGGTTTGACAACTTTCTTACCCTTTCCTTTGGCACCAGCCTTCTTCCCATTATGAACTAAGAGCACGGGAGAACCTTTCTCCGTAATCTTCATCTCCGCAGTTTTAAGCATCCCATGCAACTCGGAGAGATTCTTATCCATTCCATGCATGTTATAATTCATCACAAACTGATTATAACTTTTAGGCAATGAATTAAGAATGAGATCCGTGGATAGCTCCAATGGGATTGGATAGCCAAGTTTCTCAAGGTGCTCTACATAACCTTTCATTTTCAGCATGTGAGGACTCACTTGTTGCCCTTCATTCATTTTGCAAGTAGTAAATGCAACAATGGTCTTGTACCTCTCTTGCCTAGCTTGTTCTTGAAACATGGCTCTTAACTCCACGCCTATCTCATAGGCTTCCAAATGTTCCAAACTTTGTTGGAGTTTTGAGCACATAGTAGCAAGCATGAGACAACTTACATCTCTAAAATCATTACGATGTTTCTTGTAATTGTCTCTCTCTGCCCTAGGGGCAGTAGGTTCTGGTTCAGCAGGAAGAGGCCCATCGAGAATGTACAACTTGTCTTCTTGTCTAAGAACAATTCTTAGGCTACGGATCCAATCCATAAAGTTCGTACCATTCTCTTGGAGCTTATCCTTCTCAAGGATCGATCGCAACGAAATTGATTGAGTGTTAGTAGTCATTATCTACAAATATGCAAAATTTCCAAAATTTAATAAGTACCCGTTTTCATTAAAGAAATAAACAATGTATTTTTCAAACAAAATACTCCCATTAAATTATATAACCTTCATATACATCCAATGTATAATATAATTTAATTGGGCTAAGATCCAACTTTAATTTAACTTTTGAGTCCACGGAGGCGGACCGCTCAAAACTAAATTAATTAGGTAGACAATCATGTCAATCATATCCCATATGATTCTTAGATCCTTTCATGAGATTCTTTGAAAAATCCAATTTTTCAAGCATGTTTAATCTCATCTTTTGCCTAAGCCCAAAACCGTTTTGACGCCTAATTAAGTCCAACCATTTTAAACGCATATGAACCATTCAATTTAATGTACCTTGCGGAGGCAAGCCCACATTAAACTAATGAACCTCATCTTGCTCATACATGAATAAAATTAATGCACCTCGCGGAGGCGAACCCACATCAAGATTACACATGTATAAACAAGTGTTTTAACCATGGCATGGCAATGAAGGACTTAAAACTTTCTTTGAAGGTTCATTACATATAGCATATAACACATTTATGAGCACATAATATAAACATGTTACACATCAAGTTTAGCCACTAAATTAATCTCCATTAATTTAAGCATGATATTTATGTGTTATTAGTTTCTCTATAATTATGAGGATGAGACTATTTCAACTTCGGTTATTATCTCCAAATCAAGACAACAAGAAGTGCGGTCGAACTAAGCCATTAGGCAACCACAATCCCGCACTAATTCAAGAAACTAAGAAAGTAGTCCATGTGGTCGAAACTAAGCAATAGATGGTCTTGATGAACGTAGGCCAATTGCATCCACAATTCCACATGGATCTCCAAACTTTGAATCAAGAACTTTGTTTCTCAATTTTAGCAATTATGAACTCTTCATAATTCTAACTTCGTTTTATCTTTGAAACTTTGATTGCGATCCATTTTGGGAAACACAATCTCGATGAACGCAGATTAGCCATCCAAAACTTGAACCAATCTAGGAATCACAAGACTAAAACAAATAGGAAAATTAAACCCCAAAATCCTCACACAAACCAACTACCCAAAACCCATTCCAGATCAGCAAGTCTGGACTGGTTCAGTTACTGGTTTTGTTGAATTTATCGAAAATTCCATATTCAGATTTTAACCAAAATCAGAACAGATTCTGATGAGTGAGCGCCCGCCTGGTCTTGATCGAGCGCGCGCCTGAAGCAAGCGGCCGCCTGGTCCCCAGCGAGCGGGCGCCTGATTGGTCAGAATGGTACAGAATTTTAAAGTTCGAGAATTTTGTCTCAAAATTATTTTTCCCCGATTATTAGAACTTTGATCTGATCAAAAATTAATAATCGAAATAATTCAGAATCCACCATAATTTTTATTGCGATTGAATCGTGCGATTAAAGTTGTAAAACAATAAACCACATAAAATCACATAACACATAAAAATCATATAATCCAATATTCATATCATGCTAGGCACATAAACAATTTATATACACATAACATGATCCAAGTATTGAATTAATCAACATGAACGGGGCTCTGATACCACTGTTGAGTTTCCTAGTAACATGCGCAGCGTAATATAGCAATTAAAATTTTATGAAACCCAAAGCCATGGATCTGTTCATATGATTAAATCAAATACAACATAATGAATAGAGGAAAAACTAACCCTTGATGACTATGAATTCTAGCTTTGAATTTGGTGGAGAACTTGAAGCTTTATCACGGACAAAATTCACGAACTTTGAAGATGATAAAATTCACCCTCTAGCGGTATCCACACCACGAACGAATATCAAGAAACTTCTTGATCTTGGTTGCTAGACCAACAATTATGAAACACACTTTCACAATTTAATAAAGAACTATATGGAATTATTTTGTGAATTATTTTGTTCTTCAATCCAAGATGTCTTGGAACAAAATAATAATTCTCTCAAACTCTTTGGAGGCACACAAAACACTTGGGCTAATGGTCTGGCCGAACTTGGCTTTTTATACACAATTAAGACCTATTCCAAATAGGAACCTTGTGCCAAAAACCTTCCCAAATCGAATTAGGAAACTTTCTGCCGCCAGACCAAGCGCCCGCCTGGTGCATACCGAGCGCCCGCTCGCTGCCCAGAAAACCCAGAATTTTCCAAAACTTCCTTTGAGGTCCTTCGACCCTAAATTCCAATACAGTCCTTTTATTTAAGATTCGTTCTATTGTGTGTGACCCTCTAGGATTATACTAAGTTGGCAATGGGCTCAAACATGAAACCATAAGATATGATTAGGTTCTAGCAAACCGTCATACCTACCCAAATAGTATAACTAGATACAAGTTCGCATTCCTTTAGAATATGTCACAATCCTTTTGTCCACGACGTCATTGAACACAAGTTATGGTCAAACAGTCAACTTGTCTTGTTCAATACTTTCTCGATTCCGAATATGTTGATAGTTCAAATGCTATTGATCCAATCAATCCATTTGAGTCCGGCCGAACATTTCATCAACATCATTCCTTCGAGGGGCCCAAGCTTGACATCTCTCCGTGGAGGGACAAATCCATTTAGCTTATTATTCTTCCCAACGGGAATCCGATTATTCCAATCATACCCTTTATAACTACCGTGTTAAGGTAGTGTTTGAATATGTCAAACACAACGTTCATCAAGTGGAAGACTATAATAACTTCATGTCTAAGGATTCAAATGACATAACTAATATGAGATATATGTTCGACATAGACCATGACATAAATCTCATACAGCGGGTCATGTCCAGTACCTTGTTCCAAACAAGTACCCATACATCTAACATGATCATCCCATGATCATTTAGCCTTTATACTAGTGCTTAACAAGTAATAGGGACGGGGATTATTATAAGTAAACATGAATAACAATAATAATCAAAACATCTCTTTATTGATATGAAATAAATGATAACAATTACAACGTTTATTAAACGTGCCTAGGGCACCACTACCAACAAATAATTGCAAAGCAATCGAGTTTTTATTGAATAAAAGCTAATTTTCGGAATACAACTTTAGGCCTATTTTATAATGCCCATAAAACTTGAAAAAGACTCCTAAACCTTCTAGGAATAACCCTAATCTATATGGTAACATAATAGGACTTAAAAATAGCAAAATAACTCCTAATCCTACTCTAAAACCTACTTTAAATGACTCATAAAAAAATAATGACGAAAATAACAAATAAAATAAAAACTAATGTAAACTAAAACCTAAAATACTAATTACAATACAAAAATACTTAATATATTTGACTTTGTCAAACATTCATGTTACATCATTCACCACCGCTTCAAAAGAACTCGTCCCCGAGTTCATTCTTGAAATTTGAAGTCGTCCACTCCACTTGAATCAGGTTTCAAGAAAACGTCCACTTCTGCACAAGGTAGGAAATATGACAACCCTCCATCAATGGTTTTAAAATATCTGGCAGCATCATTTTGAACAACCCATGAGTTGACTGGCGGAGACCAAAGCTGGGAAGGTGCGGTCGGATCTCCCAACCCGGTCCGGGCGGGTCTGTGTTGAGGCCCGGGCGGACTGTAGCATCTGGTCCGATCGGGTCTTTTGGAAGGTTCGGCCGGACTACAGCTCCTGGTTTGGTCGATTCCAAGGACTAAACTACCGAATTTTCCGTCATTACCTCTTCAAAAATTTGCTCCTCAGAATGCACATCCAAGGACTCTGTTTCAAGTTCGTCATCCACCACCACTTCAAAAAGTGGCTCATCGGATTTCGATTCAGGAGCAATCTCTCCACCCACGGCAAAAAAATTATTACTAATCTTTCGTCCTTTGAAATCCACATCAACACTATTATTACAATTAACCCTACCGTACGGATCAACGCGACGGAGATCTTCCTCACGCTCGCCGTTTCGGTTTCCGGGGTTGAAAACACCACCTCCTCCAACTGCTAATCGCCCAATCACCGCTGTCAGCGCTGCGATTTGCGCGGCTTGTGCTCTCAAAATCTCGTCTCGACGCGCTGTTTGTTGCTCAAGTAGACGTTGAATCGCAGTAAGAAGTTGTTGTGTGCCCTCGTTGTTTCCTACACCGTTAACCATCGTCCAAGGATCGTCCTTTTCTGATACCAACTGATGTAAAACGAAGCGGAAAGATAAATATTAATTGATCGAAATCAATTAATCTGCAAGGAATATAAATTCCCAAGAAGAGTTTCAATGAAATTCTTGAATAAAGAAATAATGGAGGTTAAAGAGGGATAAATAATTGCAAAGCAATCGGGTTTTTATTGAATAAAAGCTAATTTTCGGAATACAACTTTAGGTCTATTTTATAGTGCCCATAAAACTTGAAAAAGACTCCTAAATCTTCTAGGAATAACCCTAACCTATATGGTAACATAATATGAATTAAAAATAGCAAACTTCTAATCCTACTCTAAAACCTACTTTAAATGACTCATAAAAAATAATGACGAAAATAACAAATAAAATAAAAACTAATGTAAACTAAAACCTAAAATACTAATTACAATACAAAAATACTTAATATATTTGACTTTGTCAAACATTCGGGTTACATCATTAATGTAAACTAAATCCTAAAATACTAATTACAATACAAAAATACTTAATATATTTGACTTTGTCAAACATTCGGGTTACATCAGGAGTATAAATCACTAGTGCTTGACTTGAACTAGAGACCTCGCAAGTGAAGTAACTAATCGCACCTACTACCGTCCAACAAATCGAGAGAGAATCAATAGATTCTTTTTTCGGGAGCTATATTTATCCTTCATAGATGCAGCATATAACTCTCTGTTGTATTACTGCATTCTCCAAGTGTGTATGTTCCTCCTCCTTCCAGTACACCAAATTTTATTATTTCACAAGGGTGATTAGATTGACATCAATGTTTGCTTAAAGTTCACTTGCGCTAACCAAAAACAGTCAAATATGACCCATATGAATGGGACGGAAGGTGTAATTAGTTAATTTAATTGTCCGAAATGTGGGGGGAAATGCAGGGAATGAGGCTGGAATCGACCAATTTATTAATCTCAAGGTTTGCGCTTCCTTGTTTTTTCTTTCTTAAAAAGCAGTATAAATATTGCAGATTAAGTAGTACTTACCGTATGGAATTTGTTTTTAGGGATATATACTAGGGAATCCTTCAACAAATCCAACTATTGAACGCAATTATCAAGTGCAATTTGCCCATGGAATGGGACTTATTCCTGATGAACTTTATGAGGTAAGTGTTGGGGTGTCAACCCAAATCTCACATTGGCAATTGAAAGAAGAATTGCTTAGTATTTAAAGGTGTCCACACACTCCATTAGTATGAGGCCTTTTGGGAGTTGACCCAAAAACAAATCCGTGCGGGCTGGGCCTAAAGCGGACAATATCATACTAATGTGGAGTGGTTGGGGTGGTCGCGGTCCCAACAGTAAGTATGTTTATAATAGAGCTTAATAAACGTACTTTTCAATTCGTTAGAAACTTTACATATTATTTAATTACATTATAATAGAGCTTAATAAACGTACATTGCCTTTAATGTAAGAAAAGGTGTGCATAGGTTGGTAATTGTTCTGTTTATTATCTATAATATGGATGTCAAAGTTGTCACACATGCGATTTAAAGAATAGGTTGTTTGATTTCAGTCGATGAAAATGAGTTGCATGGGGGAGTACCGCCAGGATCATGTAAATCCCAATAATTTTCACTGCTTGCGAAATCTCAAGGCTTTTGACCAGGTTGCCTCTCACTCTCTCTCTCTCTCTGTGTTTTGGGGTAATCGCCTCTTATATATAGCGTTTGTCATTAATTTAATCCGTCTTTTGGGTATGATATTTAATGATATTTCATTATTTTCGTTTGCAGTGTGTTAATGGAATTCACACAGGTAATATTTTAGAAGCTGATTGTGGTTTTGTTCACCTGAGGCCGAGGAGATCATCCTCCAGAAGAGCTCTTGACGAGAGAATGAATGAGCTATATAATGCTAAACAATCACTTTCTGCACTCCGTTGTCGCGTAAGTTAACCTTTCCATTTTAACCGCATAATTCATATATTCCATCCGTCCCAAAATGAATGTCTGGAATTGATTTTGATCAATGAATACAGAATGAAGGATATGAACTTTCTTATTACTGGGCTAATGACAAGAGTGTCCGGGAGGCTCTCGGTATAGTAAAAGTACGTCGTATCTAGTTAATTGTGACATCAAAATTGTGAACAAATTTACGTTGTTGTAGCTAGGATGTGTATTCTGAGAAATTAATTTAACTCTTAATTCATGACTTAGGGGAGCATTGGAGAATGGCAGCGTTGCAACCGAGGAACTTTGACCTACACCATCTTGGACGTTAGGTCATACCATCTAAACCTCAGCACTAAAGGTTACCGATCACTGATTTATAGGTAAAAAAGTTTATAATAGTACTCTCTTTGCAACTATTTAGTGCATTGATAGTTGTATAATAAAATGCTTTCTACATTATTTTTTATTTATTACTACAATTTGTAGTATTACTCAAAATTTAATTATTTTTCGTTTCTTTTTGGATACACAGCGGTGACCATGACATGATTGTGACACACCAATCAACTCAAGCATGGATAAAAGAACTCAACTTTTCCATTGTTGATCAATGGCGATCCTGGAAAGTCAATGGTCAAATTGCCGGGTAATTTTCTAAAACATGATTTATTTATTTTTCCTTGTAGTTAATGAAGATTAATCATCTTACCATTAAAACAAATTTGTAATAATTCATTTCTTTTGTTTTGTCAATGGGCAGTTACACGAGAACGTACTCTAATAATATGACATTTGCAACTGTCAAGGCAAGATATCTCCATCATGCTTGATTTAATTGTTAATTACCATTAGTCTTATAATTTTTGTTGCCCTTTTTCCAATTTTAGGGAGGAGGTCACACGGCACCAGATAGCAAACCTGAAGAGTGCTTTGGTATGTTCAAAATGTGGATTTCTCATCAACCGCTATGATCGATCTCACCGCGTTATTAGATAAGCCAAACATAGTGTGACGGAGGGAGTAGTTAAATTATGCAATTTCTACTTCTCTTCATAAGTGAATTTTATCTTAAATATTTTGGATTTTTTTTATCTGAAAACAATGATTTTATTTTTTTGCTCACTTCACAATGTGAGAATGTTTAAATAATTAAATTATGCAATTTCTACTTCTCTTCATAATTTTTTTCTCTTCGCCACTGATATAATTGATGACCATGTTATTTTTTTATGAAGAGTCGGGCTTGGCTCAGTCTGTAGATCTGATTTATGCCAAGTAGTGTTTCTCGACAGCAGCTCGGTAAGACCGAGCTGAGATATAGTGGTTTCACGGGTCCAGTGGATCTTCACCTATTTTTGGCATTTGGACCGACCGATGGTAAAGCTGGGCAAGCCCGTTGGATAGACTCAGTTTATTCCTTCATAGTATAAATAATTTAAAACGTACCAACTAATCTTTCTCAAGCTTTTAAAACAAAATAGCCTTCAAACTAAAAGAAAAAAAAAACTTTTAAAAGAGAAATTCAAAAAAGCAAATTGTAAGCTCAACCAATAATTCAACGCTCTTTTCAAATCTCAAAATTTTGGGTTACCTAGAAAATAATTTATGCAAATGATTATTCCCTCCGTTTCATAATACTACCTCCGTCCCAACTCAATGCGCACGTTTACTGTTGGGCACAGGATTTAAGGAGAGTATTTATATTCAAAAGTATTGTGAGTGGAGAATAATGAGTGGTTGGGAGGAAGAAAGAGAATGAGTGGAGAATAATGAGTGGTTGGGAGGAAGAAAGAGAATAAGTGGAGAATAATGAGTGGTTGAGAGGAAGAGAGAGGATGAGTGGAAGATTATAAAAGTAATAAAAAACTTTCCTTTTTTGGATTGTGCACATATCAACGACACCCACTTAAAAGGTAAGTGTGCACATTGAGCTGGGACGGAGGTAGTACATGTCATTCTAGACTCCTTCACACATATTAAGAAATGCAATTAATACATATTAAAAAGACATATGTGCCCCTAAAAGTAGGATTTCGAACCGCTCCACCGAAGAGTTAGCTGCACCACTCCACCGGATGGTGTAGATCTTGGCCACGTCGATCGAGCTAATCCAATGGCTGGAGCTATAATTAATTAAACGATGTCGTTTGCATTCGTATTTTGAATATTGGAAAATTATGTATTCGGAAGAGCTATACGCTGCCGTTAACGGCCCCGTTAACAGAGATACTGGAATCGCCCGCTCAAATGTTGGCGCTCAAACACGTCTTATTATCTAATTGGTATTAGTGATCAAATAACCTAATTGCTTCATTATTCAAAAATCAAAAGGAGCGAAGACATTAAAGGCGATTTTGCTCCCAGCTTGGTGAAATCTTGATTTGCTGCGATACCGGTTTTTCCCTCACCCCAATCGGAAGATTAGGGTCTGATAAGAACGATTTGTGAAAGGATCGTGAAAATCAAGGGTTATGGTAAAACAAAAATGTCACATTTAAGATTTACTGGTATTCAATTATGATTCGTTGTTTTTTTTTTGAAGTTGATGTATGCGTCCTTTGCACATTTTGACTCGAATCAAACAGTGTGGTTCTCTGTACATTTATTATTGATGCAGCATAATAAATACATGCCTGGTTGGTTGCGTTATGTAATGGCTCCCATACAAATACTTTTGTGGTTTTGGCTCCCTGTGTTGACATTTATTTACCTTCTTCTGTATAACATTCACAAGCCTTGTATGTTAGGTCTTGAAGGAGCTACCTTTGTTAGCTCCTTCAAGAGCTATCGTTGCAAATAGCTATATTAAAAATTACATTGTGGTTTTGGCTCCCTGTGTTGACATTTATTTACCTTCTTCTGTACAAAATTCACATGCCTTGTATGTTAGGTCTTGAAGGAGCTACCTTTGTTAGCTCCTTCAAAAGCTATCGTTTCAAATAGCTATATTAAAAATTACATCGTGTCATAATCATTTTTCTTTAAGCTAATCAATAATTACTCCATCGCTCGTGACTTCATTTAGTACATTTTGACCTCATCGCTTTGGTTTTGTATCGTGAAACTCCAATCCCAAATTAGACAGATATGAGTTTTTTTTTTGTTAAGATGGCTTTGGTTAATACGAAGCCTAAATCTTTAGATGGCTTTTTTTTTTAGATCCATGTGTTTTTTGTTAAGATGGCTTTGGTTTTGTAGATCCCTATGTTTTTTTGTAGATCCCTATGTTCTTTGTTAAGATGGCTTTGGTTAATACGAATGCTAGACCTTTTCCAAAAGCTATCGATGCATTAGATGATTCGTTAGCAGCTGCTCTGCTTTAGGCTCCCAATCTTTAAGTGCATGGCTCTTATCATTAAAGCGATTTTGTTCCGTGTAGTAATAATTAATTGTTGTAAACAGATATTTGTAATTATGAGCAGGATGGGCACTCTGGAAGGAGAGATGGAGCTTGATCCTAAGGTTGAAATCTTGGATAAACCATACATTGGCCAAGTATTCATCACTATAAAATCGGCATATGACTTTTATAATGCGTATGCAGGTCGGCAAGGGTTTAGCATTCGTGTTAACCAAAGCCATTATAACAAAGATAAAACAATGAGGGTGGATTGCAAATTTTGTTGCCAAAAACAAAGGGTGAAACAAAAAGACGATAGGAGAGTGGGTGCCTCGAATCCTCGGGATGAGATACGTTGCGGATGTGATGCCTTTATTTCTATTAGTTGGGATCAAGATAAGAAAGCATACGTATTAAACAAGTTCTATGAGTGGCATAACCACATCTTACACAAAGCTGAGTGTAAGAACATGTTGAGGTCACAAAGGGATTTCACTCCTGCTCAAGCTGTTGTTGCACAGCTAGGACGCGAGTCCGGACTTAAAACGCGGGAAGTGTACGAGTACATGGGTAATGAAGTGGGTGGCGTTGAGAACCTTGGCTTTATTAAAGATGACATGAAAAGGCACATGCAAACTGTTAGACAAAGCTCAATGAAACATGGGGAAGCATAATTGGTTTTAGATCACTTCCAACAGGAGAGGGCTAAGAACCCTGCGTTCTATTCGGCTTACTTATTGGATAGTGATGAGAAGATAACTAATATCTTTTGGGCTGACGCTAGGATGATTGAGGATTATAATAATTTTGGGGATGTGGTTGCGTTTGATACGACCTAGAAAACGAACAATGTATATCATCCTTGTGCTGTATTTGCAGGGTTCAATCACTTCCGTAAGACTGTTATATTTGGAGGAGCCCTGTTGTACGATGCAACTGGAGACTCATTTGAATGGCTATTCAAGACTTTTCTGCAGTGCATGTCCCAAAAAAAGCCACAGACCATATTCACGGACCAAGCTCAAGCAATTGCTATTGGGCTGACTCGTGTTATTCCCAAAACAAAACATTGCCTATGCACATGGCACCTCACGAAAAACTTGAAAAAACATTACGGGATTTTATTGAAACATGGGATTGTTAGGGATTGGAACGACTGCATGCATGTGTCTATGAGCCCGGATCAGTTTGATGCTGTGTGGAAACTTTTCACAGAAAAATGGGGTGTTCAGGATGAGGGGTGGTTTAAAAAAACGTACGAGCTGAGAGACAAATGGGCGGATGCTTATTTAAGGGAGGTACTGACACTGGGTATGACCTCGACCCAACTTAGCGAGGGGATCAATGCCTGCCTTAAACAGTGGCTGAAAAGTGACATAGACATGATTGAGTTCTTTAATCGTTTCGGGCTTGTTGTTCGAAAGAAGAGATTGGATGAGCAGGTAATGGAGTACAACTCCCGGCAAAAATGCTTCCCCGAAAGGTTGAAGTTACAACCTATGCTACTCCACGCTGCACAAGTATACACCCTACCGATTTATGAAAGGTTCAAAATGGAGTACGAAAAAATAGGCGGGCTTGTTATTTCAGGTCCAGAAGAAAATGAAGGTGGTAGCTCGTATCGGGTTTGGGTGTATAAGGAAGACCATAATGTGTTTGAGGTGGTTGCTTGTGAGGCCACTATGTCGGTGACATGTAACTGCGCGAACTATGTAATGTGTGGCTGTAGGTACCCCGGCCCGAGCCCCTCACGGGAAAAGGATGATTTTTTGAAGGTGTCGCCACCCACGTTTTAGAGGAACACGATAAAACCTTTTAAGTTGGAAATGTGTTTGATTTACGAAAACAGAGATTCCTTTTGAGAGTTCGGGGGTTACGTTACGAGATGGGAAGTACTTAAACACCCATCTCGCCCGACTAACGTCGGTCTTCCTTGTTCAAAGTTTACATTATAAAAGTTGTGTTCTTCCTATTAATATCAAATTTAGAGGGGTTTTAAAAGAGGTTGAAATGTAGGGAGATGACCCCTAGACCAACTTCAATGAAGATGAAGTGATCGTTCGGAGTTATGTCCCAAATTTGGTTTGGGTGTGATTGCACTTTTGATTAAAAGAAAAGATAAGAAAAGATGAATTAGAAGAGAGTGAAGAAGGAAAGAAAATACCTATGTTTGGAAGACAAGTTCTTGACACTCCTTGAGAATGATCCTTATTGGAAGGATTGTTGGATGTTAAAAGTTGGTGATCAAAAGTTCATGCAAGTTTTGTAATGAGAAATTGGTGATTTTTAAGTGTAAAAATAGTGATCAAAGTCCCCCTTTTTCCAATGGTAGATTGGAGGGGTTTTTATTGTTGTAAAGGGTTGTTTTTTGGTGCCAAAACTGAGCTGCCAAGAACCATTTCCCAGGCAAAATCTTGTAAGATGGGAAAGGGAGAGATTCAAGGCCAGAAATCTGTAACTGACACGCCTAGAGGCGCACGCCTCCCACCTTGGCAGCGGAAGGCGCGCGCTTCTGGCTTCAAAGGCCGGAGGCGCGCGACTCAGAGAAGGCATTTTGACAGAAAGGACTAGAAAGTTAGCACTGTTATTCAGTTTAGTCCCTGATCTTAACGGAGTCAGTCAGGAACTTAACCGAAGTAACGGAAACTAACGGAAAACATATAAAATAGAGAGAAACACAAGATCAAATGTGAAATTGGGGTGAGCGGTCCAAGGCGGGGTGTCTACAGAGCCCCTCAGCGGCGTGGATTGCGTAGCAAAACGCGCCGATGAAAGAAAGACATCCGCCTAGGACATCACCAAGAAAGGGAAAAAGAAGAAAGCAAAGACTCTATAAAAGCGGGAAATAAAAGTTGCGAGGGATAGGGGTGCGCTCCCATTTTGCTGAAGCGGGATCCGTTTGCTGATGCGGGATCCGTTTGCTGAAGCGGGATCCGGTTGCTGAAGCGGGATCCGTTTGCTGATGCGGGATCCGTTTGCTGATACGGGATCCGTTTGCTGAAGCGGGATCCGAGGCTCCGTCTGCCTATATGTGATATTGTTGTGTTGCTTGATGGAAAGGTGGTGATTTTGCGGCTCACCATGGACCGAGTTGTTGTCATTGAACTGTAATTGTTTGACTCTGTGGGATGCAGGCGTAGTTGACGGCGAATCACTTTCTGCTGGGGATGAGTGCCTTGAGTTGCAGATGCTGTTGACCTTGTGGTGGTACCTGTTAAGTGTGTGCTTTGCAGGTATATGTGCTTGTAACATGTATGAGATGTGAAATGGCAGTTATGAGAGAAATTTTGCTTGTGGTGTGATGTGATTTGAAGGCAGTTTTGCATGAGAGAGAATTTTTGTAAGAATGAAGAAAGTGATTTTGTGTGCGGTGTGATTTGAGGAAAGCCTCGGATGTATTCATACCTTCACTTACCATTGCCATTGGATGGATTAGTGTTGTGGTGGTGGATGCCTTGATGCTTTTGATGAAGAATGTCCATGCTTTGGATGGAGAATGATGATGTTGGTGATGATGAATTGTTTTTGCCTTTGATGGAGTGTCGGTGAGATGGTATTTTGGGTGATGGGTTGGTCGTGCCAAAAGGCTACCTACGTATCCGTTTAACAGAATCAGACCAGCGTAGTTCAAGGATGATGGAGAATGCTGGGGGAGAATGCTAGGAGCAAAGCAAAAAGGAAACACATAATTTTGCGCAAGAAAAGAAAAAAGAAAATATATATTTTTTTTAATTAGAAAGAAAAGAATATGCAACACACGTGAGAAATAGATTTTTTTTAGTTTGTGGGTGAACCAATTTAACCATTGTGTGTTTGTAAAGCCAACCCAAGATCAAGTCATGTTCTATCGAAGTCCGGATTGCCTTGCTTGAATTCTGTCGTCGTTGCCGTTGTGTCCAACGAAAAGTGATTTCTAGCCCCAAGAGATGTGTCAGTTATGGGGCTCCAAAAGACATTCGATGCCGAGATAAGGGGTTGCTGATTGTAAAGCCCCTAGAATGCCTTTGATGCCAAACTATGAGAGACTTGCATAGCCCCAAGATGAATCGACTCTTGACCTTTTCAAATAAATCGCCTTTTGCTGTTGACGTGAGCAAGCTCCAAGAGAAGATCATTAATACCAGGCTTCGAGAGATTACTAAGCCCCAAGTGTCGTGGTCTTGTTGTTTGCGAGCTTGTAGATGGCGGGATGTGAAGACCTTTCGGTGTGAAGCCCCAACTTATCTTGGCATTGTATTGAGAGCAGATGCACCATTGGGTAGAACTCATGAAAGTGATCTTCCTCTTGTTTGGAGATGAATGGCCCTTTTTTTGTGGTTGGTACCCAAGTGGCGGAGGGTCCATGTTGAAAATGCAGTAGAATCTTCGGGAAATGTCTAATGGGAGATGGTGATGTTGTTGCGGATGATAGGGTTTTGACATGATAAAGTCTCAAACGGTACGTTTGCTTGAGTCTTCTTGAGTAGAACTAATAACGGATCTTCGGATGCAGCCTGTGCTTTTGATCTTGGAGAAGGGGGTGCAGTACTTGCAGAAACATTGGGATTGGCCGAGGTATTTCCCGCTATAACCCAGTCACGTGAGTTTAGCATATTGAATCTTTTTCCTTTTCTCTAAGACTTCCTTCATAATCTCGCTGAAAGTTCTAAGAAAAATCATCAAATTCATTCATAACATTGGAGCCCTTATTCAAAGTCGTGGGAGATGGTGATGTTGTTGTGGAAGATAAGGCCTTGGCGTGATAAAGTCTCAAATGGCATGCTTGCTTGGGTCTTCTTGAGTTGAACCAATAACGGATCTTCGGGTGCAGCTTGTGCTTTTGATCTTGGAGAAGGGGGTGCGGTACTTGCAGAAACATTGGGATTGGCCGTAACTCTGGTCGAGTTATCATATTGGCATTTCCTTGAATTCTTTTCCTTTGCTCTAAGACTTCCTTCATGATCTCGTTGTAAGTTCTAACAAAAATCATCAAATTCATTCATAACATCGGAGCCCTCATTTAAAACCAAGAGACCTTTGACTTGAGGTGTTGGGAGACCCTTGAAGCTTGATCTCTTTCATATAAGACTTCTCCACATTGCATTGCTTGAGCATTGTTGTCCCAAAAGACTGTCGGTTGCGAAGCCCCAATATTGCCCTTTGCTTGTATCACTGTAATGCCGTAGCCCAAAAGATTGTAGATTGCGAAGCCCCTTGAAACCTTTGGTGCCGAATTGAGGAAGCTTCCAATGTTGCACATGACTCCGCCGGGGACACTGAAGTGAATTTCTTCTTGCCGAGGGAGCCTTTAAAACTTGATCGTAGCCCTTAGAGTGACACCATTGATTAGGAGTGGAACGAGAAGGGCCTATCCTTGGTCAGGGGAACAAGTATGAGCATACATGACAAGAAGGTGCTTCTCGACATTCCTTTTGAGAGACTTTGAGGATAGTCTCACACATCTTTCTTGAGTGTAGCCCTAGGGCTCATTAACTGTTAAATGAAGCAAGAGAAGTTTTCTTTCTCGAGTCACATAGCCCCTAGGGCATCATCACTTGTTGGAACAAACACAAGGGGACATGGAAAGAGCTACTCCATTCTCGGGAGTCTTTCGGCATACTTTCGAGGGACATGCTTGTAGAAGCTTGAATTACATGTTGTTGCTCGCTGCCCAAACCAACTGACTAGCTGGGGATTATGTTGTGCAACCTCGTACCCCTTCAATGATAGGCTCGTTTTCGGACGGATCTTGGTTACCACGGGCTTTCTTTCTCATGAGCCCAAAGATGCACATTGCAAGAACAATCTTTCGATAACCCAAAATGACCTTTGATGGTGCCATATCTTGTCAAGCCTTTTGCAATTCCAAAGTTGGCTCGGTGGGGATTGACTTGCTAAGGAGACCCAATGTAGAACTTTTGCAGTTATCTTCCTTAGAGGCCGGAGATCTCCATTTCTCTTTCCCTTCTCTCTCTCACTCTCTCATTTATTTTTTATGACGTACCCTGTTTTTTGCCTAGACCGCCCTTTCGGGTTCTCAATCTAGCGGGCATCTCTTTTGCGTTGGTAGGCTTAGTCGCACACCTACTAAATTAGACCTGAACTCGGCCACTAATAATGTAATTAGGGTAAGTCAGGGTCGATCCACGAAGAACGATGATTATTTGCGAACAGTCACTTGACCAGATTGGGGGTTTGATTTTGATTGTAAAAATTCCTAGACGGGAAATTAAACTAATTGTGATTAAAACAATGATTAAAAAGCACTTCAGATTTGATACTGTCACCGGATTTTAATTCTAATATCACTGATAATTCTAATCTCCTTTAATCTTATTCACTTGATTACGAGATGTATTTCAATCTCTGTCTCTTCTTTCAGAATAGTTTATAGCAGTGGCACACTCACTATAAACCCTAATTAAAATTAAACCTAAACTGGCACAGAAAAGGTCTAAAGATTAATTGATGAAGTTTTAAGAGACTAAAATCAAGAACGCTTTCTAAAAATAATTTAGATAATCGTCTAATCTTGCCTACTCCCCAAATTGCTATGGCACATACACAATTCGTGGAGATGCTACAATGAAAACCCTAATTCTGGCACAGAACGAGTAATCTAGCAAAGATCAATAAAGAGGACAAGTAAATTGGCCAGATTTACAAACCCTAGAAATTAATCTAAAACGGTACAAGCAAGATTATGAACAAGAATTAATAAAGAAAAAAGAAATACCTCAATAGAAATAAAAACCCGGATCAAGATCTCAAATCCAAAGTAATGGAGTTTAGTTCTCCATTAATGGTTACACAAAGCTTCAGAGAGAAAAAGAAAAATAAAATACGTAGTCTTCCCAAGTCCACCGAATGAATGATGACCTAATCTAAAACTAATTCTAAAACTAATAAAGGAATCATAATTCAAATCCCAAAAATAAAAAGATAATAAAATAAAATAAAAACCAACCCAAAACTTCAGTCCAGCCGCCGCTCAGTTGTACGGGTTGACTTTCACCATTTTACAATTCAGCCCCTGGAGTTTTAATATTGTCAGTTCAGTCCTCCAAGTTTCAGAATTGTCCAAACAGCCCCTCAACTTCCAGAATTTGCAGTTTGGTCCCTGTAGTATTTTCCGATCCGATTGACTTTAACTTTGACTTGACTTTGACTACTTGACCTTCGAGACATACGTTGAAGCTCACCAAAAATTACATCCGGAAAATAATTAAATTAAACAACTATTCTACCCCGGATTACAATAAAGGCCCAAATTATAAATAATGTCTCAAATACATAAAATCTAGTCTAAAGTACATCAAAATGAACCAAAATATATGAGAGAATAAGGTAAATAATGTATACAAAATCCGCCACATCAAATTCCCCCACGCTTAGACCGTTACTCGTCCCTGAGTAACATCCTAACCCCACTCTAAACTCCGGTCTAATCAGCGTAGCATGGGAGAAAATGACCCCTAATCTCCTCTAAGTCTCCAAGTCAAAAGTCAACAAACACAACCAACTCTCGGAGTAAAAGAAACTCCGTCCCCATATAACTCCAGAAAATCAAATAAAGATCAATGGCCTTAGCCCGATACAAACTCCAAGATAGTGAAAAACCGTATCCGGACTAAGGCCCACTCATAAAAGCCACGGGGAACTAAAATATCCTAAATTTCCCCCACGCTAGTCTCACACTACAAGTCTCCCTCATAAAAATAAGTTTTTAGCCGGGTAGTGGTCCCGCGTAAAACTCACCTCGTGTATAGCACCAACACTCCCTTATAACTCCAAAAGCAAAACGAGGATTTCTATCCTATTACCCACTAACCGAACCTCCAACATCAAAAATGTCCTACCCGAGACTCCGAACCTCCCTTATGTCGCCAATCACCGGTGAATAAAAGATAACATCACTCAAAATCTCACCTTTTGCCTAAGCGCCCTTTCGGGTTTTCACTTAGCCTCTCTATTTTTTTTTTTTTTATATATATATATATATATATATTTTTTTTTTTAAAGAAAATGAAATAAAATGCGTACTCTACATCATACAAACCCGTCCCCCACGCTTAAACTACACAGTGTCCTCAATGTGTGCAACAATAAAAATATAGGACAATTTAAACGTAAGGGAAAGGAAGAAAGGTACCATCACTCCTGCTGCTGCTGAGACCCAGAGGCCTCACCTGAAGAACGGGCTTCACGGGACTCGCGCCTCCTCATCCTAGCCGCTCTCCTATTAGCCATCATTGTGTGCAACTGTTCCGGAAGAGGCGTATAGATCCGAGGTTCTGGCTGCTGAATCCACAGCTCCATCTGACGCTGTCGTCCGAAGATAGTGGTCACATGATCCTCCAACGCCTCAAGCCTGTCAGAGAACTCAGCCCATCTCCTATCCTCAAGTGCATGCCTCTCCTGCAACAGTCTCATAATCGCCTCATAACCACCCTCCTGCTGCTCCGGGACTCTAACCTCAGTAACTGCCAACTGTCCCCCTTTTTTTCTTAGGACCTTATCCTCAGGATACCGCCCATCCCAATCATTCACTCCATCCATCCGCCAGTCTTTCGGTTTATCACCGCTCGGAAAAACTGCCCCCCTATGGCACCGAATCGGAATGTTGTTGTCCCCATACTCAAATGTCAAGGATTGATCATCTCGAATGATTGTTTTGAAACGCTCATACCGAGTTAGGAAAAAGAAATCATAGAATTCCGGTGCCCCGAGAAACTCTGCTGAAGCTGGGGGGGTTTTCGCATACTTCCCGAGCAAAAGAGTAATCATACCCCCCACCGGTATACAACCACCTGGCTTAGATACAAATTTGTCACACCTTATAAGAAAACTGTCGACCCAATCCGGAATGGAGGCGGCCTCAGGAATTACCGTTCTCATCATTGCAATATCAAAGCGATTCAATTTGGTCAACTCTTTCTTTCCCAGAAAAGTCATAGATAGACCCCTGAAGAATAACGCCCACGCAGGGTGAGTGAGGTACTTTGATGTGAGAAAGGGCTTGTGCATCGGCTTCCCAGTCAACTCAAAGAAAAACTTATCCACCAATTCGTCATTTTCGAGAAACTCGCCTTTGGGTTCTTGCACCCCAAACGACTTCCTAATATCCCTATAACTCAACTCCCTCACTTTATCATTAAGATTAAACCGAACGCTCCTTTCCCCATTCACTACAACCCGCTCAAAAGTGGACATAAATTCTAAGGTGAATCTCCTATACACCGGTGCGCTCTTCCCTAAAAAATTCTCAATACCACTCATTTGCATCAACTGACGTACCGGAGCATCAAGACCCAATTGTTCAAGAACAGTTACATCCAAAAATTTTGTTACTATAATCTTTCGGCTCGGTCTATCTAGTTTTTTCCATTTCTCCTTTTGATCCGCCGTCAAGGTTTTCAAACCCATATAATTATTCTCCTCAAGCGAATTAACTTCCCCGGAAGGAGTAGGCAAAGGCTCCTTTTCCCTAGCCCGCTTTTTACCTCCCGCACTTGATTTACCCGTCACCACCATAATGAGCAATTCACAATGATAAAGAACACCAACAATTTACCAACCACACAACCCACGAAAACAATAACAACTCCCCACAAATATCCACCGAAACCACACAATTACCACCCACCAATTTCAACACAATAACAGTTTATTCACACTATCATCGCTCACCATTCACTCACCAATAACAATAATAATCAACAATAATAACAAGAGCACAATCGCAAAAACGATATCAAGCCTCCGATCGACAACCGAGCCACCACAACATCCAACAAGAAAATAAACTGCAAGTAAAATCGAGAAGATTTTTACCTTACAATGCTCCAATACTGCCCAACAACTATCCTTGTTCCTCCAAATTTGCTCCAAGAATGAAAAATCAAAAATCCCCAAATTTCGAATTCTAGGGTTTTTGAAATTGGACTTCAAATTCGAAATTGAATGTAGATATGGTGATTGAAAGTGATTTTTGGGGGGAAGGTGTTTTAATGGAGGTGGGGTGCCGGAATTAATGGAGGTAGGGAGGAGAGGCTGCCGTTCAAGCTGTGGCTGCCGGAATTAATGGAGGTTAACCGGGGGAAAGTCGTCGGGTTATTGATCCGGATAGAGAGAGAAAGAAAGAGCGAGAGATAGAGAGATAGAAAGAGGGGGCGACCGTGAGGGAGAGGGAGTCTGTGAGGGAGAGGGAGTCGCCGGAATGAATGGGGTGGTGCCGGCTGGAATGGTGGTGAAGACGAAGACGAAGAGAGAGAGAGAGAGAGCCTGTGAGGTGGGTCGCCGGAATTAATGGAAAGGGGTGCCGGCGGTTTGGTGCGGCAACAATGGAGGGGGGAAGAGAGAGAGAGTGGTTGATTAGGGTTTAGAGAGAGAGAGAGAAAACGGGGTGAGGGAGAGAGAGAGAACTGTGAGGGTTTTTTTTTTTTTTTTTTTTTTTTTTTTTCATTCATTGTGGCCAGCTCTTGTGCCACAAGAATTGAGCACTTGTGGCACAAGGACTGGATGAAATTTCCCCCTTCCCTCTTTTTTTTTTTTTTTTTTTTTTTTTTTTTTTTTTTGGCCAGCCCTTGTGACACAAGAATTGAGCACTTGTGGCACAAGGACTGGATGATTTTTTTCTTTTTCAAAGGCCTGCTTCGCTTTGACCAAGTGTACGCCCATGCCATGATTTCCTGTAACAACAAAAACAAAAAGATACACTTCAGTAGCACCAATTCGATATAATAATTAAAATCAAAAGCATAATGTACACAATAACCCATAAAATAAGCACTTAAATTCCGGGTTGCCTCCCGGTTAGCCGCCCTTCTTTACCGTCTTTAGCTAGACCAAATGCCGGGAAAGCACCCGGTATGCATCAAAGTTTAAAGTCTTTGACAAGACTCGGACCCAAAGCTATCAAACATATACCGGGTCTTGGAGATCAACCACCTCCAAATCCGCGGTATTCACGACTTCGTTCTCAAAATACGGTTTTAACCGTTGACCATTAACTTTGAATCCTTTGTCCTCATTAGGACTAGAGATTACCACCGTCCCAAGCGGGGACACCTCCCTCACCACATAAGGGCCGGTCCACCGAGACCTCAACTTGCCCGGAAACAAACGAAGACGGGAATTAAAAAGAAGGACCTTTTGACCAACCTTAAAGTCCTTTCTAATGATCATTTTATCATGCCATATCTTCGCTCGCTCCTTATAAAGGAGGTTATTCTCATAGGCATCTCTCCTAATCTCATCCAACTCACTCAAATGCAATTTTCGCTCCTCACCGGAACCCTCTAAGTTCAAATTGAACTTTTTGACCGCCCAATAGGCTTTGTGTTCAAGCTCCACCGGTAAATGGCAAGGTTTACCAAACACCAATCGATATGGTGACATACCAATCGGTGTCTTATATGCCGTCCGGTAAGCCCACAACACATCATCAAGCCTTTGACTCCAATCCTTCCTATTGGGGTTCACAGTTTTTTCAAGGATGGATTTTATCTCTCTATTGGACACCTCGGCTTGGCCATTTGTTTGGGGATGATAAGCAGTCGACACCTTATGGGTGATATGATATCTCTTGACTAGAGCTTCGACTGTCTTATTTCAAAAATGGGTCCCCCTATCACTAATAATGGCCCTTGGCATCCCAAACCGACACAAAATGTTGCTTCTAAGGAAGTTGACCACTACTTTTGAATCATCGGTGCGGGTAGGGATGGCTTCCACCCATTTGGACACATAGTCCACCGCAAGTAAAATATACACAAACACACAAGAATTAGGGAACGGACCCATAAAGTCTATCCCCCACACATCAAAGATTTCACAATTCACAATGAGGGTTTGTGGCATTTCATCACGGCGCCCAATATTACCAACCCTTTGGAACCTATCACAAGTCTGACAAAAAGTGACCGCATCCCGGAACAAAGTTGGCCAAAAGAAGCCACAATCCAAGACTTTCCTAGCGGTCTTTTTCGCACCGAAATGACCACCACACGCACACTCATGACAGAATTTGAGAATAGAGGACACCTCACTGTCGGGAATACACCTCCGAATGACTTGGTCGGCACAATGCCTCCACAAGTTGGGTTCATCCCACACATAATATTTGGCATCACTACGGACTTTGTCTCTTTTCGATTTTGACATCCCCGGAGGGAATTTATTTGAGACAAGAAAATTGACCAAGTCCGCATACCAAGGGGCCACTGAATTAACTGCCCAAAGAACCTCATCAGGAAACTCACCCCGGATTGGGGCTTGTTTATAAGGTTTGTCCTCCTCCATTACAAGGCGACTCAAATGGTCGGCAACTAAATTTTCAGCCCCCTTTTTGTCCTTAACCTCTATGTCAAACTCACTCAACAAGAGAATCCACCGAATGAGTCTCGGTTTAGCCTCTTTTTTAGACATTAAATACTTAAGAGCAGCGTGGTCGGTGTAAACAATGATTTTAGTACCCAACAAGTAGGACCTAAATTTCTCTAGTGCAAAAACCACCGCCAACATCTCTTTCTCAGTAGTGGAGTAATTTCTTTGTGCCCCATTCAAGGTCATAGACGCATAATAAATCACATGCGAGGCACGCTCCACTTTTTGACCCAAAACCGCCCCCACGGCATAATCACTAGCATCACACATGATCTCAAAGGGACGAGACCAATCGGGTGCTTGAATAATGGGGGTAGTTGTCAACCTAGACTTCAACTCATTAAAAGATTGCTTGCAATTATCATCAAAATTAAAATCAACCTCTTTTTGCAACAGGGTGCATAGAGGTGAAGCAATCTTTGAGAAGTCCTTAATGAACCGCCGGTAAAACCCGGCATGACCAAGGAATGACCGGACTTCACGCACATTGGTCGGGTAAGGAAGTGAAGAAATGACATCAATCTTAGCTTTGTCAACTTCGATACCCTTTTTCGACACAACATGACCCAACACAATGCCTTGCTAGACCATAAAGTGACATTTTTCAAAATTTAAGACCAAATTGGTTTCAATGCATCTATCCAATACTAGTCCTAAATGAGCAAGGCATTCATCAAACGAGTCTCCATGGACAGTGAAGTCATCCATGAAAACTTCCATAAACTTTTCCACAAAATCGGAGAAAATACTCATCATGCACCTTTGAAAAGTCCCAGGTGCATTACACAATCCAAACGGCATTCTCCGATAGGCAAAGGTGCCGAAGGGGCATGTAAATGTAGTTTTCTCTTGGTCTTCCGGGGCAATAGGTATTTGAAAATACCCGGAAAAACCGTCGAGAAAACAAAAATACGCCCTTCCGGCTAACCTTTACAACATCTGATCAATAAAGGGGAGGGGAAAGTGGTCTTTACGAGTTACCTCATTTAGCCTCCGTAGATCAATGCACACACGAATACCCGTTTGCTCCTGGGTTGGAACCATCTCTCCCTTTTGATTACGGGAGACCGTGATCCCGCCCCTCTTGGGCACACATTGTGTGGGGCTCACCCACTTGCTGTCGGAGATGGGATAGATGATCCCCATCTGTAGTAGCTTCAGGACCTCCTTCTTCACCGCCTCCATCATTGGCGGGTTAAGCCTCCTCTGTGGTTGCCTCACCGGCTTCGCATCATCCTCTAGGTTGATCCGGTGCATACATAAGGATGGACTAATGCCCTTGAGATCGGCAATAGTCCAACCAATCGCAGATTTTCGCTCCCGGATCACCTCAATTAACCTCTTCTCTTGATCCGCTGTCAAACTGCTAGAAATCACCACCGGAAGCGTCTCTCCCTCACCTAGATAAACATACTTAAGGTGCTCAGGGAGGACCTTCAACTCAAGCTCCGGTGCCTTCTCTATAGATGGAACAAGCTTCTCCATCGGATCCTCTAGCTTTATCTGACCATGACCCGGCGCAGTAGCAAACATAGCACTCTCTGTAAGACCCATCACTGCTTCCTTCATAGAATCCGAGATATCAAACTCCAAATTAGCATACCCCAAAGCATTCTCTAATGCGGTCTTGATATCATCATCTCCGTTAGACACCTCAAACACCTCTTCTACCAATGGCTCGACCACATCAATGAAACACAACGACTCCGAGTCCTTAGGGTATTTCATAGAGTCAAAGATGTTGAACTCCATTACTTGCCCATCGAACTCCATAGTAAGTGAACCATTAGCTACATCGAGCTTGGTCCGAGCAGTCGACATAAAAGGCCTCCCCAACAGTATGGGGGCCTTTGGATCCGTCTCCATCTCAAGAACATAGAAATCCGCAGGAAATATCATTTTCCCCACTCTAACCAGAACATCCTCTACCAATCCCTTCGGGTAGGCATTCGACCTATCCGCCAACTGTATCACAACTCTAGTGTCCTGCAATGGCCCCAACTTAAGAGTTTCAAACAACGCATAGGGCATGACGTTGATTGAAGCCCCCAAGTCTAACATCGCCTTATGCTCAGAAGCATCCCTCAAAGTAACTGGAATCACGAACATCCCTGGGTCACTGCACTTCTTAGGCATTTTCCTCTGATATACTGCAGACACATGCTCACTGACCTTAACCTTCTTCTTACTCCTTTCCTTCTGATTCCTCTTCATAGTACACAACTCCTTAAAAAACTTCGCATACCTCGGGACAGTCTGAAGAAGGTCCAAGAAGGGAATATTAACCTCTAACCTCTTGAAGGTATCGTAAATAGCCTTGTCAGGCTCCGGTTTTCGATGTTCTTTCAAGGCCTCCGGGAATGGAACTTCAGGCTCATATACAGGAGCCTTAACCTCTGGTGTAGTCTCTGTCTGAACTGGTGCCTTCTGTACTGGCTCAGTAATCTCAACCTTTGCCTCCGGTTCCTCATCCACAACTTTATCCTGCAGCTCCTTACCATTGCGAAGAGTCATCGCACATGCATTCTGCTTAGGATTCGGTTCAGTCTGAGATGGCAACTTCCTCGAATCTCTAGCCTCTATCCGTCCCACGGCATCAGCTACCTGACCCATCTGTTTCTCCAAATTACCAATGCTCGCATCTGTGCGCTGCTGATACTGCTGAAAATTCTGGTTCATGGTGCTAATACTCTGAGCCAATGAATTCAGTAATGCCTCTGTAGATTGTCCCGGAGCATTCTGCTGCTGCGGCTGCTGCTGCTGTTGCTGTGGCGGCTGCTGCTGCTGATATGGTGGTCTATAAGAGTTGTACTGATTACCCTGGTACTGCTGCTGCTGATAACCCTGCTGATTACCAAACTGCTATCCCTGACCACCCGACTGATTCTGCTGCTGACCTGTACCCCATCTGAAATTAGGATGATTTTTCCAGTTGGGGTTATAGGTGTTACCCATCGGTCTCTGTCCCTGCTGCGCAAACCCAACTGCATTAACATCCTCCATCTCGCCCGTCTGTAGAGACGGACACGAATCTGTAGGGTGTGTGATGTCATAGCAAATCCCACAAGGCTTCGGTATCTGTCCCAGAACCAATTGTTTCACCATACCCTTAAGATCCTCCATATCTGTCTCGAACTTATTAGACACCCCACTGTTCGAACCTGCTGCACTGACCTGTCTCACATTAGACCTCTTGCCATGGGTCCTCGTGCTCTTAGCTAGCTCCTCGATCAACCTCTTAGCTTCCTCGGTAGTCTTGTTCAGAATGCTTCCCCCACAGCACGAATCCACTAGCCTCTTATCCTGAATAGTCAATCCCCCATGAAAATAGACGATCAGCTGCTCATCAGTAAACCCGTGATACGGACAACTCCTACACAGCTTGTGGAAGCGGTTGTAGTAGTCATATAGGGTCTCATCTGCCTTTTGCTCCATATTGCTGATGTCCCTCTTCATAACATTAATCTGGTCCTGAGGGAAAAACTCTTCCAAGAATACTTCTTTCATCTGCTGCCAAGTCGTGATGCTGTTGGGTGGCAAATGATAGTACCATCCATTCCCGTTATCTTTCAGTGTGAAAGAAAACGCCCTCAACAAAAGGTGCTCGATCGGAAGCGCTGCCGGCTTCATACTCTGACAGATTTGCACAAACTGTGAGATGTGCTGATTAGGATCCTCTCCGGGCATCCCTGTGAAGTGCGGTAGCTGATTCAGTAGCCCCGGCTTCAACTCAAATGTCACCCCGGCAGGTAAGGCAGGGAATTGGACGGCATGTGGTTGCTCATTCCAATTCGGTGCAGTCCTCTGCCTCAATGTCTGTGGTGGTACTGCTTGTCTACCTCCTGCGTTATTTCCACCAGCACCACCGCCACCGGCATTATCTTCACCAGCGCCACCAGCACCAACGTTACCCTGACCTTGTTGCGCCATATATTCAGCCAACAAAATTGCCTTGTATCTCCTACTTTGCTGTCGTCCTTTCCTGAAAGACCTTTCGATTTCTGGATCAAATGGTACAATCAAATCGTTAGTAGAACGGGTGTGGACCATGCACGGTTCCACACTACAAGATAATAAGCAATAAAGATAACTAGAAATATAGCAAGTAAACAACTAAAAGATAAAAAAAATAAAAAATAAAAAGAAAATAAAATAAAAAGAACGCAAACAATAACACCGTTCCCCGGTAACGGCGCCAAAATTTGGTAGGCTTAGTCGCACACCTACTAAATTAGACCTGAACTCGGCCACTAATAATGTAATTAGGGTAAGTCAGGGTCGATCCACGAAGAACGATGATTATTTGCGAACAGTCACTTGACCAGATTGGGGGTTTGATTTTGATTGTAAAAATTCCTAGACGGGAAATTAAACTAATTGTGATTAAAACAATGATTAAAAAGCACTTCAGATTTGATACTGTCACCGGATTTTAATTCTAATATCACTGATAATTCTAATCTCCTTTAATCTTATTCACTTGATTACGAGATGTATTTCAATCTCTGTCTCTTCTTTCAGAATAGTTTATAGCAGTGGCACACTCACTATAAACCCTAATTAAAATTAAACCTAAACTGGCACAGAAAAGGTCTAAAGATTAATTGATGAAGTTTTAAGAGACTAAAATCAAGAACGCTTTCTAAAAATAATTTAGATAATCGTCTAATCTTGCCTACTCCCCAAATTGCTATGGCACATACACAATTCGTGGAGATGCTACAATGAAAACCCTAATTCTGGCACAGAACGAGTAATCTAGCAAAGATCAATAAAGAGGACAAGTAAATTGGCCAGATTTACAAACCCTAGAAATTAATCTAAAACGGTACAAGCAAGATTATGAACAAGAATTAATAAAGAAAAAAGAAATACCTCAATAGAAATAAAAACCCGGATCAAGATCTCAAATCCAAAGTAATGGAGTTTAGTTCTCCATTAATGGTTACACAAAGCTTCAGAGAGAAAAAGAAAAATAAAATACGTAGTCTTCCCAAGTCCACCGAATGAATGATGACCTAATCTAAAACTAATTCTAAAACTAATAAAGGAATCATAATTCAAATCCCAAAAATAAAAAGATAATAAAATAAAATAAAATAAAATAAAAACCAACCCAAAACTTCAGTCCAGCCGCCGCTCAGTTGTACGGGTTGACTTTCACCATTTTACAATTCAGCCCCTGGAGTTTTAATATTGTCAGTTCAGTCCTCCAAGTTTCAGAATTGTCCAAACAGCCCCTCAACTTCCAGAATTTGCAGTTTGGTCCCTGTAGTATTTTCCGATCCGATTGACTTTAACTTTTCCTTGACTTTGACTACTTGACCTTCGAGACATACGTTGAAGCTCACCAAATTGAAGTTTTGGGTTGGTTTTTACCATTTTACAATTCAGCCCCTGGAGTTTTAATATTGTCAGTTCAGTCCTCCAAGTTTTAGAATTGTCCAAACAGCCCCTCAACTTCCAGAATTTGCAGTTTGGTCCCTGTAGTATTTTCCGATCCGATTGACTTTAACTTTGCCTTGACTTTGACTACTTGACCTTCGAGACATACGTTGAAGCTCACCAAAAATTACATCCGGAAAATAATTAAATTAAACAACTATTCTACCCCGGATTACAATAAAGGCCCAAATTATAAATAATGTCTCAAATACATCAAATCTAGTCTAAAGTACATCAAAATGAACCAAAATATATGAGAGAATAAGGTAAATAATGTATACAAAATCCGCCACATCATGCGTCTTCATTTTTTTTTTTGACTCAATTGATGAGGAAGTGTGCATTGACTCCAGATGAGGATGAGAGACATGTGATTTTGCGGTGAGGACCTTTTGTCACTAATGATGAGTGACATTGACTTGGCTAGGGAAGTAACCCCTAGTATTGACTTTGTATATATTTTTTGAATGACTCACGAAGGCAAGTAAGTCCTTAAGAGAGAAGAGAAGGAAAGCCCCAATTTGATTGCAAGAAATTGGGAGTATGCAGAAAGAATAGAAGCCCTAGACTCGACAAGGAACGGAAAGTGATTCCAAATCTAGGAAAGTTGTTCAACCTTGAGGTGATTAATTCATTGGAAAATGAATCGTACAAAGATGTCTTGACAAGTTCGAGATGAAGGCCAATCACCATAACGCGCTAGGGCTAAACATATCTTCTTTCTTGCATGAGACCGGACCCGAAGGTTGCCTACGTTCCTCCAGTGTAGAGGGTTAGGTCACCGTCGTTCTTGTGGATGCTCCATTCGTCTAGATGGTTGTTGCTTCGTCCTTCATCGGTGGAATGGTGTTGATCTTGTACTTCTTTGATTGAGGGTTTTTTTTTTTTTTTTTTTGTGCTCTAACTTTTGCCTAGGTTGATTTGAGGATTTCAACCTAGCGAGCCTTTTTTTTAATCCCCTTTTGAAAACTTTGCTTCATGATTTCTTCATGATTGTTGCTCCACCTTGTTTGTCTTGGCTTTGTCGTTGATGTTGGCGTCGATGTTTAGCCCCTAGGCATTCAAGTGACGGCCTTCGTTCCAAAACTTGTTTAGATATCTTTTCATCATTTTGCCAAGAATTAGATTGAACAACTTGGAAGAGTGTATGAGGACAAGAACGACTTTTATTTGATGATTGACTCAAAATATAACATTGGACGAGAGGAAACATTAATGCACACATTAGAGGACTTTTGACTCTTTTTTTTTTATCCTATTTCTAGGTAGAGAAAGAGAAACGGAGATTGTTGTCGTTATCCTTGTCGTTGTAGTCTTCATTGTCATTGTAGTCTTCCATGTCACTACATTTGTCCATGTCGTTGCTTGGGAACCCTTTGTCGTTGAAGCTTGTGTCATAGGATGACTCGGCCACTTCTCGGAGAAAATTGTCATTCTAACCCCGCATCATACATGCTTGAAAAAACGGAGTGAAAATCCCCACTAAGATGAGTGCGGTAGTCCATTTCCAAACACTTCAAGAAGATGTCCATTTGTTCCTTCTTGGAAGGCGTATCAACCATCGCGGCTAGCTTGTCATTCCAACGGCGATAGAAGTCCCCAAATGATTCATCACCCATTTCCACGGTGCTCTCGAATTCCTTCTTGGTGGGGCGGAATACGGAGTTGCCTTGATATTGTGACTTGAAGGCAAGCATAGCGGCATCCCAATTGAGGCGGGTGGAAACTGGAAGACCCATATACCAATCTTTTGCGACCCCCTCGAGAGTAAGCGGGAAGAATTGTGCCATTATTTGAGGAGACACTTTCTTTGGTAGCATGGCCCAAATGTAGGAGTCGACATGAGCGTCGAGGCAAGAGTTTCCGTTGAACTTGCCAATATCGGGCATCTTGAACTTTTCGGGAAGAGCCTCCATTGTGTTCATGAGGAGGGAAGCTTGATGAAGATCGGTGCTTGGGCCCTTTTGCAAATTTAGCCCATTAAGCCTTTGGTCAATGTAGGACATGAGAGTGTTGACCAAACTGGTATCAATGCTTTGGACCTTTCTTTCATTCGTGAGCCCTTTCAATTGGTTTTTGAGTTGAGCAACTTCTTTCTTGTGGGCCGTTTTCACATGCTCGTAACGGGCTTGCCATAAATCATCCTTGCGGCGGACATTCTCGGCTAGTGTATCAACTTGCCCTTTCAATGCTTCCACCATGCGGAATAACCCTTCGTTGGACACGGGAAAGCCGTTGTTGTTGCCGTTTAAAGCCATTGGACCTATGGAGAGAACACGGTTGATCTTAGGATGGCCCCACAAACACCTTTTGGATAAAATTATTTCACCCACAAACAAAAGTAAAGACTCAAACCACATAAAGAAAAGACTCTTTTTTTTATTTATTTACAAAAGTCGGAAGGAAGTGGTCCTTTTTGGGGTTTCTAGAAAAATAGTGGAATCGTCACAATAGTATATAGACCTTCTCGCGGTCCCATATACTCATCGGATTCCACCACGCTTGTGAATCCTACATGTGTCGGGATTAAACTAAATTAATGTAGTAAAGCATACATGAGGGGACATATTTTTTATTTGCGTCCATTATGACCACTTGGGGACGGATTTTTATTTCGTCCATAACAACGAGTGGCATGTATGATTTGAAGACATTAGTTTAGGGAAATCTCGGCACATGGAAACCGACTTGAGTTACGGAGTGTTAGACCCTAACTAGAGTTGTGTGGTTGGTGCTCGGCTAAAGAGAGGTTTAAAGGTCACCCCCGGCATGTAGTCGTGAACTACACCACGGGCTGAGGTTTACCGCTTCGAAAGAGTCAAGGTCGAGTGGAGCTTGAAACTTTCTAGGACGGGCCTCAACGGGTTTGGGGTTAAACTTTGTGCGACTCGATAGTGAGCAGTTCATAGGAATGATGTGCAAGTAGTGTGAGGTCCATCACGCGACAATTTTTTTTTTTTTTTTCAAAGAAAAAAAAAAAAACAAATATGTACATAATTACAACTCCCGAATCACCCGTGTGACCGGTAAATTAAAACACGAAATTAAACAGTTAAAAGGGGTCCATTCTGTTCTGATGCAGGCCACTGGGCCCACACCCCCATTGTTCTGCCCTGTTTTCTGGAAATTGGACCTGTTCTGGAATACCTCCCAGAAGCGCGCGCCCCTGGGATGTAGAATGTCAAGCGCGCACATTTCGTAAAGAAGGTGGGAGGCGCGCGCATCTGGGCGAACCTTTCAGACACCTGTCAGAAACTTGGACTCAAGGGATTGCCCTGGTCCTGAATTTTGTGTTTAACCCCTGCAACAAATGTTAGCCCAAAAAAACAGAAATTAGGAAGAACACATGAAAGTCGGGCGCCTCTGGTCTTTGGTGTGAGAGGCGCGCGCTTCTGACCGAGAAGGTCAAAGGCGCGTGCTTCTCAACACCAGAAACCATAGTGCCCAGAAAACGTAAACTTTGAACAAAAATGCAAGCTTAACCCTCAAGCTTCCCCAGCGGAGTCGCCACTGTAGGTACGGGAAAAGGATGATTTTTTGAAGGTGTCTCCACCCACGTTTTAGAGGAACGCGAGAAAACCTTTTAAGTTGGAAATGTGTTTGATTTACGAAAACAGAGATTCCTTTTGAGATTTCGGGGGTTAGGTTACGAGATGGGAAGTACTTAAACACCCATCTCACCCGACTAACGTCGGTCTTGCTTGTTCAAAGTTTACATTATAAAAGTTGTGTTTTTCCTATTAATATCAAATTTAGAAGGGTTTTAAAAGAGGTTGAAATGTAGGGAGATGACCCCTAGACCAACTTCAATGAAGATGAAGTGATCGTTCAGAGTTATGTCCCAAATTTGGTTTGGGTGTGATTGCACTTTTGATTAAAAGAAAAGATAATAAAAGATGAATTAGAAGAGAGTGAAGAAGGCAAGAAAATACCTATATTTGGAAGACAAGTTCTTGACACTCCTTGAGAATGATCCTTATTGGCAGGATTGTTGGATGTAAAAAGTTGGTGATCAAAAGTTCATGCAAGTTTTGTAATGAGAAATTGGTGATTTTTAGGTGTAAAAATGGTGATCAAAGTCCCCTTTTTTCCAATGGTAGATTGGAGGGGTTTTTATAGTTGGAAAGGGTTGTTTTTTGGTGCCAAAACTGAGCTGCCAAGAACCATTTCCCAGGCAAAATCTTGTAAGATGTGCAAGGGAGAGATTCAAGGCCAGAAATCTGTAACTGACACGCCCAGAGGCGCGCGCCTCACACCTTGGCGGCGGAAGGCGCGCGCTTCTGGCTTCAAAGGCCGGAGGCGCGCGACTCAGAGAAGGCATTTTTGACAGAAAGGACTAGAAAGTTAGCACTGTTATTCAGTTTAGTCCCTGATCTTAACGGAGTCAGTCAGGAACTTAACCGAAGTAACGGAAACTAACGGAAAACATATAAAATAGAGAGAAATACAAGATCAAATGTGCAATCGGGGTGAGCGGTTCAAGGCGGGGTGTCTACAGTGGCTACTTATGCTGTCACTCTCTCAAGGTGCTTGACACCATGAACATAAAAAATATCCCGGATCAATACATACTTAAGAGATGGAGAAAAGTTGGCAGACATCACGGTGCTCTTGACTTCACCGGGCTGACAATTGATATGGAACCAGATCATAGGATGTCCCAACACTACCATTCCATGGTACCCAACTTTGTATCGATTGCGTCCAGGGCTTCTGAATGTGAAGAAGCCACACAAATTGTTGTGGAAACCCTTAAGGATCTTTCGCAACGAGTTTCTAACATATGTCTCCACAATAACGCTGACCCTCAAGGAGGTGGGCCTTCCAGCACATCGTCGCCTGTTGATCCAAAGAACGCCAATGTCGTGAGAGGTTTTGCAAGGAACCAGGGGAAAGAAAAGTCTCTGGTAAAGGAGGGCGATAAAAGGCCACTGGGATGGTTAGACATTTTACATCTGAAAAGTAACAAAAGGAATCGCCGGAAAAGAAAAGTCTCCCTAGCCGGGTTTGATGTGGAAGCTGAATTAAACGAGCCTGACGAGGATTGTACTGATATTGAAGAAGAGTCTCAGCCTTTAGTTGGCCAGTCAACATAGGTAAAACAAAAACCATTGTATTTCAAGTGTACAAATAGCAGTTTCAATAAATTTTCCCCCTATTAATTCTTTGCAATTCTTTCCAGGTTGAAACGACTCCAATGATTGAAACTGATGATGTATATGTAGTTTCATATGAAAACCTGGACCAAAATGTTGGAGCAACATGTACCAATCATCAAAGTCGATACCCACCATATACCGCCTTTCAGAGCAGTACTTGATCCTTTGCCCAGTTGCAACCGACAGACCTCTCTTATCAACTGCAAGCAAGTGATTTGGATGGTGATCGATTTTTAGGACTTGTGATGCAACCAGGTATATATATATATATATATATATATATATATATATATATATATATGTCACGACCCGAAAGCTAGGCTCTATTTTATTAGTAATAAATGATTATTATTTAATTATTTGCCTATTTATTTATTTAAATTATTATTTATTTAAATATTTATGTGTGCATTTTATCTGGGTCATTTGTGCTAGTGTAGAAGTGTTGAGTCTATTTGTTAATGGGGAGTTTATTTGAAAGGATAGTATTAGGGGGAGGGGCCTTAGTGTAACATTTCAAACAATTCATCATCTTCTCCCTACTCCCTCCCTCACCTCCCTCACCCTATCACCCTCACTCATACTCCACCCCATTTCCCAGCTCATTTCTCTCTCTCTCTCTCCAAAGAAGGGTAAGTTTTTCTCTCTCACTTCTCTCTACATTTCCATCATCTTCCTCTTGTTATTTCTCATTTCTTAAAACGTGAAACTTGTTTAGATCGTCGATAGGATCACGTAGAATCAAAAATATTTGAAATCCGTCAACTTTGAGAAAATCCAAGTAAGTTGCTTTTCCCCTATTTTTATGCTAAAATGTTCAAATCATGTTTATATTATGCTTGAGGTGTTATATTTGAAGTTTGGTTGAGTTTGGAGTTTATTTGAAATTTATTTTGTTTTGGTCAAAAATGGTGATTTTAGGAATGTTGGGTTTGAATCTTGATCTTGGTTGATAAATGGTATTATTTGAGTCCCCATTCTAGTTATAAGTTGTTTTGGGTTTCATCTTTATGCTTGGTGGAAGGTTGATTATGTTTGATTTTGGTTGTTATGTGAAATGGGTAAGAAAAATGGTAGAAACCCAGATTTTGGCCGGAAATTGCCTTTCCGGGCAAGGAGGCGCGCGCACCCTCCCATAGGAGGCGCGCGCACCCTTATGGCCCTTCTTGATCAAAAGCCTTCTGTCCATTGGAGGCACGCGCACCCCCTCCCCTGTTATGAAATTTATTTCCCTTTTTGGTCCAATCTTTCGAGGGCCATACTTTGTTCATACGGACTCCGTTTTAGGCGTGTAAAGTATCGTTTCAAAGCTCTCCTTAAGCTCTTCGAGATGAGTGAGTAAATTTGGTTGAGTGCTCGATTTAACTGGACCCCTTGTGGTCAAATGTGATAATTGGGAATTGTGTTATCATTGTTAAGATTGTTGGAACACGTTAATTGTGTGTCGTTGGTTCATTTCACTTTCTTGGTGACTAATTGGAATGGTTCCCTACTTTGGAACCCTAAGTTGTTTAATTAAGCTAGTATTTATTACTTAGCATTTATTTGGAAGCCCATCTGGCATAATTGTTGCATCGGGCGATGGGAAAGATTATAATGGCAAAGCCAAGTCCATTATAATGTTGACCATTGTTTTGCCCATACTATACCCCTTTTCCAGATTGGCCTTGGAAAAGATAAGTTAGCTTCCTTTGTGAATGTATCTAGCTACCGAGCATGACTTTGTGGCATGGCTCTTGTCCTTTGTGACACTCTTATGGTTATTGTTCCGGTACCGGGGAATTCTCTTAAGCTTTCATGATATTATGAAGATGTTGATGGATGATTATTGAAGATGCGCAGCGATCCTTTATTTGGATGTATCGGTTTGGAAACCTTGGATAATATCCTTTGTTATGTGTTTATTTCCGCTGCTATCTGTTATGTGATAAATGCTATGTGCTAGCTATGATTTATTATTGTATATCGCATCATAGCATGTCATGTAGTTGCATTAGTAACTTATTGAGATTTATCTCACCCCCTTTCTTTTATCTTTGTTTTTCCTTAACCCCCCCCAGGTGCTAAGGATTAGTCTCGCTGATCACGAGAAAGAGGACGTCGAGTGTGGATACATTCTTTTGGGAAAGTTGTTATAGGTTGGTTTACATTATATCAATGTGTAACCTTTTGGGGATATTTGTACCAAACATTGACGTCACTAGGATTTGTGTATTTTGTAACTTTGGTGTATAAGCTTATGGAGTTTATACTAGTTTTACTTTGTTGTTCAAGTTGATTTACAAAACCTTGTGTTATCATCTTTTGGGTACAAAAAGGAAATTTTTATCTCCATTATTTTAGAGTTTATTGTTTAAGTCGACGTCCAGCTCGCGATCTCGGGCCCGCGGGGTTCGGGGTCGCGACAATATATATATATATATATTATATATATATATATATATATATATATATAATGTAGGATTAAGAATGCATGCTGTAGGCCTCTTGGGTTAAGATCATGTGAGTTTGTCGTTTACGTCTCCGTCTCCCTCCCCCTTTCTTATGTCTTTGCAGGTTCGGTAGTCAGCTCGAGCAGACGTAATTGATGGTGTGGAATCAAAATGGTAGAATTTTTTTTGGCGCGATCACAGTATGTGTGTGGTATATTTTGGTGCAATTGTGGTATGGATGTGGCTTTTCTTCAGGATATGTGGTTTGTATAGTTCCCAAAACAGTGTTTGTTTTAGATCAGGAGGTAGAAGGTGGTTGGAACATTAGTTTTTTTTTTTTTGCATTGAGTGTTATGGGGACAAAGATATTGTTTGAAGTTATACAAGTTAAGTGTCACAGTTGTTATGTGGGAGTGCCCTATTATATCTGAAATTTCCATTAAATATCAAGTATACATAACAAATGTGCAAGAAAAATTTGAAGATTTTTGTTCTGATAGAGCAAGCAGATGCATGGATAGGTAGATGGATGGATATATAAAGTACCGTAAATGAGCACCTATAAACTGTGGATACATATTTATAAACACATAACTATACATATGGCTTTAGCGAGCGATTAATGCCTCTTCAACTAAATTATGAATTTTTAAAGTATCCTTCTTATCGCTAGTAGGTTCATCAAGATGTTGGATTTTAGAAATAATCCACTCTGGTAAAACAACATCTTGCAGAAAATTGTTGGATTGTACTATATGAATAAGCTTCTCCTTGTTGCCATTAGCTGAAAAGAGTAGTTTGTTCCACTTCAAGCCCAATTTGCCCACATACTTATAGTTTTCGGATTCAACATCAATACAATCTTTAGCAGACTTCAATCTCTTTGCATGCTCAGTTAATACTGTCATCGCTGCCCGACCCTGTGTCCGTCCGGAATTGCTTGAACTTGGAACCGCTCTCTTACTTTGTAGTTGAGGAGTAGCATTAACATAACGTGCCACTTCCTCAGCAACTGCTCTTGCGAACGATCTACTTTTTTCATCATCAACGTACATTGGTTGTCGTTGCCGTGCATACATTTGTTGCACCGCACCCTCCCATACACTAAGCCGTCCAGTCACATCATCTCTAAAATTACGAAACTTATCTCTCACAAGGTGTAGGAATGCATCCTCAAACTCTTTGTTTTGTTTTATTAAGGCTTCAAAATCGGCCTTCGTAACACGATGGGAGATTAATTTTTCGACCCGTGACATGATGGTATCCAAAGTGGGATGGGGATTAGTGTATTTATTCTCAGCAGCTTCCTCACCACCATTTATGGTACCATTCCAAGGCTCGACCACATTGTGTTCATCCGAACGTACAAATAAATCTGAGAAAGATATGGGACTTGCGTTGTTACTCCTGTAGGCCTTGTGAATAAATAAAGTCAGAAAAATCTTCTTTGAAGCCACTCTGCAACCACACCAACGGCCCACGTCTTCTGATCTTTCGTAAAACATATCATGATGAATGTGGAACAAGTGATTGAAGTCCTAACATGTGAATGTTTGAGCCAATGCGCGCTCAGTTCGCATATCGTGAGTCTCTGGAAGCCAGGAGTTATGTAATTTATCTCTTGCGCTTTTCCAAAGTTGGTAGGTTTCCCTGATCATGTCTACAATTTTTGTTGAATGGTACCAAATGTCTCTCTGCCTAACAGTCCACCACATATCCGTGTCCAACGGGTGTTTAAAAAACGGATGGATTATTAGTTTCCGAACACGCCTGTGACTCTCCAGAATATGGCTGAGCTTTGTTGGGTGCATGACCGACACGTTTGGATGCCTCGCTATGGTAAGAGGGGGGAAGTTGAGTGTTTGGGATTGGGAGGCTTGTTGTTTAGGGTTTTCTTGTGACTTTACGGAGGGTTGTTGTTGAGGGGTTGCTAGGTAAATTGTTTGTAATGAAGGTAGGTCCTGAGGCTGGGAGGGTTGTTGTCGTTGGGGGTTATCTTGGGTTATTTGGGAGGGTTCAGGGTTAGCTTGGAAAATTTGATGTGATGAAGGTTGTGATTGTTCCTGATGCACTTCTTCATTGTAACAATTATTGTCCGGTGAATGTGGTGATGGTTCCTGATGCATGCCTTCATTACAACAATTATTGGCTGGTGAAGGTGGTGTTGGTACAACTGAAACTGTATCGGTTTGTATCGGTGAAGTGGTGGGAGAGGAATGTGAAAACTCTTCCTGATGTGTTTCTGTGGCACTTCAGTAACCAACTGCATCGACGTCTCGTCATTTTGGGTTGCCGGAGCAGACTTATCTGGTGTATTGTTGGCATTTGTCCTGTTGTTAGCACGGATATCGATAAATTTTTGGACAGGCATGTTGCTGTCCAAACTGGCATTTGAATTGGCAGGAGAATGGTTTAATCTTCCTTTAACTCTCCTCCTAACTGGTGCCACATCGCCAATTGCCTCGGCTTCATCTACTCTTTTGTTCTTTGGATTCTTTAAGCCCCATGTTTTTTTATCAAATGAGGGGAAACCATCGATAGACCTTCCCCCACGCAGATCCAAACCCTGACAACAAGTGAGCAACCCACTTAAAAACCTGTGATGGTTAGGTTGTTTTGTCTTCTTCGGACATTTGTAGCTTGTGGATTTTTCTAGCACAACGGTGTACAGCAAGGCAGCGCACCAATTGACTTTACCACCACATAACAACCAACAAGCAATTTTCCACTGTGCAGCACTCAACTTACTGAAGGATGAATTGGAACAATCAATTGATTTCATTATTATATCTGCCAAAACGCTCATTGCTTTGGTTAAGTCTTTTTTTTGTACATCACTGGACATCATATTGGGGGTGAAATCTTTACCAGTAAAACGCTTATATGCATCACCGTAATTTATATTAGTTGAATTCCAAGCATCCAAAATGATGTCATCATGGTTAAGGATTTTGTACCTTAAAGATACCAGCTCCGGTGTCAATTTGATGTCCATGCCATTGACTGTGGCCATTATCGAATCTCCCTCACGCACTCTGCTATTGAATATTTGCATGCATTCATCCTGATACAACTCAGGTTTGGCGCACATGAAGCAACTCAAACCTTCAGCTTCAATGTAACCCTTTATTTATGGCCCTTCCCGGCCGTCGTAGAAATCATTACTGATGTAATAACCAATATTGGCCATACCCATAATCTTGTCTTAATTGATTGAACGAGATTGCAAATTGGGTTTTGATCGATCCTAGGGTTCGTAATTTAAATTGAAAAGGGCGGTTCACTCTCCTCAGTGTTTGGTTGCAGTAAAAGGAAAAGCCGCTCTTTAATTTCCCCCGATTTTTTTTCAACCAAATAACTATGGGAGATACCTTAAGTGGAGCCAACTGACTAAATTATGTTCTGTAAAAAATATTAGCTCCCTTGTGGAGCTATTACTTGATTCACACAAGCCCTGTCCTGGCCCAAAGTAACCAAAGGAATAACAAAAGGCCCAATGGGCCTCAAAATTACTAAAACGTTGATAATCAATTACCACATTGCTCCCACGTTATATCTTTTCACCTCCTTTGTGTTTTTTTCACCAAAATCTATCTATCACTTTCACCTGTTATTTTTTAATTATTTATATAAATACCTATGAGTGTAATAATAGGTGTTTCCCCCGATTCTTTAAAAAAAAAACAAAACAAAAAAAAAAATAACTATGGGAGTTACCTTAAGTGGAGCCAACTGACTAACTTATATTCTGTAAAAAATGTTAGCTCCCTTGTGGAGCTATTACTTGATTCACACAAGCCCTACCCTTGCCCAAAGTAACCAAAGGAATAACAAAAGGCCCAATGGGCCTCAAAATTACTAAAACGTTGATAATGAATTACCACATTGCTCTCACGTTATATATTTTCACCTCCTTTGTGTTTTTTTCACCAAAATCTATCTAACACTTTTAACTGTTATTTTAATTGTTTATATAAATACCTATGAGTGTAATAATAGGTACTTTCATCTGTTATTTTTTAATTATTTATATAAATACCTATGAGTGTAATAATAGGTTATCAAAGTAAAGAGAATGATTTGTACATGCAATAGCCACCAGTTAATGTGAAGAATGACAATCATCTTCACTACTACGTATGCGCAAAATTTACAATCCTTGCTATATATTTACATACATTTGTGACTAATTCATTTTAACCATTAATATAAATTCTTCACCCAAAACAATCACATTCATCTATTCTTTTAAGAATTTTCTATAAACCCTTATGAGTATATATATGTTCTATATTCACTTGCATTCTTTTATATTTCATTTTAACCAGTATGAGGCATTTTAACTAGTGAAATAGTAACACTTTATAATTTTTAAGGAATTAAACAAGATACTTAAAATATTCAAAAACATAGTTGAGGAAGAAAAGAACACCCTAATACATACTAGGATGGCCCACCCACCCCCTTAACATAATCCTGTAAAGTGCGGTGTGCATCTGGGCATCGATATCAATATCAATAGAAGGTGTCGCGGTACCGCCAAGATCCCTGGCATGCATAAGGAGAGCGTCCCAACTCCAATATGGCGTTTGACCACTAGTCTTATATTCGCAAAAGGGACAGTGAAGATGGCCCCAACTGTTACGAAGTGAATATCTCCTGGTCTCGAAGTCGCCAACATATAATTGAATCAAGTCTTCATCAGAGAGCATGTCTTCTTCCTCGTAGGAGTCCACCCAAGAGTTGTGGTCGTAGGGTGGTTGGGGTTAGGGTGTGGGTTGGGGTGGCCTTGGGGAAGCATGATTAGGATTGTGTTGTGGTTGTGGTGGCAGAGCATAATCAGGGTTGGGTTGTAATGGAAGAGCATGATCGGGATTGGGTTGTGGTGGTGGTGGCGGTGGTTGTTTCATTTTTCTAGGCTTTAATTACTCAAATAAGGGTTTGAGTTTGGTGTAGGGTCAAGTGTGAAAGCGTTAGTTATTTATAAGGGGATACATGCCGTTTAGAGTGGCTGGGTCCCATTAAAAAACCCTGGTTGAGTAAACGATTCGATGAGGGAGTATTGATTAATTAGATAAGAATTAAATATATACAATTAAAGAACTGGTTGGCTCCTCGAGATTCCACCAGTACAGTTGGCTCCTTTCATATATCCATGAATCAAATCCGTAAATTAACAATCTCACATATGTATTATTTATTCAATTTCTATTCTAGAAAATATATATAAGTGGTAATATAGTTAATATGATTCCTTACAAAAATCAATTAAGAAAATACATTTTGATGTTGAGTATTTTTTTTATTAATTTTTTGGGCAAAAAATAAGATAATTATTAATCTCCTCAGTTAATAAAATTAACAACAATTCATATTGTAAACAGTCTCACAGTCTCACTTATGTATTATATTAGGATTTGATGAATTGCATAAAACCATGCTCCAGTATAAATGTTAGAGTAGCACAAATAAAACTCTGGTAATCGTATGTAAAAACGAAATAAGTGATATGAATTGCATAAAACCATGATTTATTATAAAATTCGAATATTTGGTTAATACACAAAAACTTCACTTGCAAAGCTTGGTAACATCAAAAAAGTGCCTAATGTGGTTCCAAAAATCATGATCATTCCTCCTCCATTTTGGATGCTCATCAACATACTCTTGACTCTCATTCCACCACTTGGCCCAAGCTTTACAAACTAATTTAATATTAGTGTCATAGTGATCATGACATTTGGAAAAAATGTAGAACTCCATCAAATCCTATTTGAAATAACTTTAAATGTAGATGAATTCTCGTTCATTCCACTAACAAATTGTTGATCTCTCATGAACCTTGGAGCTTTGGTCTTGCACTCCTCAAACTCCCTTATGTTCTCCAACCATTGGTCGCGCAACCATGGATTGTATCAATCTTTAGAATATGGGTTTGGAGCAATCGGCATTTAAACAAAAAATAACAAAAAAGGTGGAGGGTGTATTTTTAAGAAAGAAGAAGAATGAATAATCTGAACATAATGTGGCTGAGTCTTTTTTATATATATGGACGTAAATTGAAACTGACCTTTTGAGTTTCTTTTATCACTGACCTTTGAGTTTCTTTTGTGTCCTTGCAAAATTACATCTTTTTTGTTGGAAATATTAATAGGAGGTTCACTTTGATTCGTTAGTTTTAAAGTGATTGATCTAAATTAATAGTTGACTTTAATATGGGTTATACATTTATAATTGTAACAGAGTTTCTATGATATTAAATAGTATAAATTCATAGTTCAAAGAGTGTAAATTAAAGTCTTTCAAATAAAAGTTTTGAGAACACTTTTACTTATTGAATTGGATAAGTATTTATTCAATGGGACAATAATAAAAGGGGCAATGCTAGGGGCACAAAAGAAGTTCACAAAATGATGGATACAAAGTGAGGTGGCGATATTTTATTGGTTGCATCGATTGTGGACCCGACACACTCTAATAAAAAACACCAATAAAATTTTGATACATCATTTTGTAAGCCACATTTTGGAAACGATTGAATGTGACTTTATATTTACCCTAATAAAAGTGTTGGTCAACTATTTTGGAATAGGTTGTTTGCATAGTTAAGAACTGAGGCTTAATGTTATTATTGTATTTTTAGTCATCTAAATCTATCTTTGACCATAATTTTATAATATCATCTTGATATCTTTATGTAATTTTAGAAAATGTTATTGTTTCACCCATTAAAATACTATCAATAACAAAGGTTTTTGAACCTTAATAGATGTATATACTCCCTCGTTGCGTAATTTAAATTCCAATATTTTTTTATTACTATGTTTTTTCCCTGTAGGTTAACAAGCCATGCAAAGTTTTTATATTCTAGTACCATTACTTGTGTTCCTTGCCAGTTTGTGCATTGATCAGAAAGAAACGGCTACTTCATTGATAATAAGATCTACTAGCATAGAAGGGAAATAAAACAACACCAACAGAAACAACTATGGCTACACATCCGCATCATAATATACATATAGAGAGCGGCGTGCATCGGCCTTCTGTCAATTACCAAAACCGATTCGTGATATAGCAATAGAGTGCGGCGTGCCTCAGCATCTCATCATAATCATTTCCCGGCCTGGCCCTATGCACACTCTCCCTAGCATGCAGAATAAGATTGTTCAGAGGCAGAACAAGGGTTCCACCCCTCAAAAAGACGCAAAAAGGACATTAAAAATCGCCGTTCTCGTTACGAACATAATATATGCCATGTGGTGGCCTTAGCTGCTCCACATACATATCAATCATCTCTTCATCATTCTGCCCTTCCTCGGCAGGAATCTCCTCGGTAGGTGGTTGGGGTTGGGGTGGTTGTGTGGGAGTATGATTGGAAATGGGATTGGGTAGTGGTGGGGGTGGTTGTTGGGGTTCTCCGCCATTTGGTCTTCTTGGATCCATTTATCTGAAGTTTATTTCAATATTTTGGAGTTTGTTGAGTATGGGTAAGTTTTAGTTGGCTCTAGATATTTATAGGGGGGTGGGGACATGTCTTATTTCTTTACGTTATTAGTGTTGTTGTAATATTTTACTTTCAGATAAGATTAAGGTAAGTTTACATACTCCCTCAGTCCCGGACTAAGGTTCTTAGTTTGACTTTACACAGAAATTAAGAAAAAATAAATGTTGTGAGTATATGAAAAGTAAAGTAGGAAAAAGTCGGAGAGATAAAGTGTGTAGAAAGTTTTTGTTGTGAGAATGACAAGTGGGACCCATTGTCCATTTTAGGTAATAAAGCAACTAAGAACCTTAGTCTGGGACAACCCAAAAAGGAAAGTAAGAACCTTAATTAGTCTGGGACGGAGGGAGTACGTTAAAAAGAGAAGTTTGATTGACAGAAATAATAGATACTCCCTCCGTTACATAATACATGACATTTTAGGAGCAATTTTTTGTTCCAAAATATTTGACGTTTTACTATTACCGATAAATAATTACTCTTGTTTATGTCTTCGGTATAGGGGTGGAAAATTGGGTGTTTTGGGTTTACCCAGTAAAGTTCAAAATCCATTGGATACCCGGGTATTTTAACTTTAATGGGTAAACTCAAAACACCCAATTTGCCACCCCTACTTCAGTACACAGGCAAGCACGCTTGACTAGACTTGACCATGTAAACAATAGACAAGACATCTCAAAGTGAAGGTTGCAGATTGATATTGCTATATGGCAGTTAGCTCCTAGGGGAACCTTGTAGACATCACCTATAAGCCATGATCGTCTATTAGCAATGTATTATTTTTATTTTTATTTTTCTATTAAGAACAGGTGTATTACACACAACAAGGGTATTCAAATACTTGATTATAATTATTGATTGTTTCTTTTTCTGAGCGGTTAATAGGCAAGCCATTATATGAATTTTATTAAGGTACCCTTAATTGTTGCTCCTCGTTGACGTTTGTGCATTGATTAGAAATAAACAACTACTTCATTAATAACAAGTTTGACTAACATAGAAGAAAAATAAAACAACACAAACAGAAACAACAATGGCTACAACATCCCCATAATAATATACCGATAGTGTGCCGTGTGCCTTGTCCTCTCGTCAATTAAACAACCGATCTATAATATACCGATAGAGGGCGGTGTGCATCAGCCTCCGGTCAATACTAGTCCTCGCATCGGCACTAGGCCCAAACTCCCTAGCATGGTGAATGAGATTGTCCGCATGAAAAACTAGGGTTCTACCGCTCACCAAGATGCAAAAAGGACAGTGAAAATCGCCATTTTCGTTAATAATAGCAAGTATACCACCGACTGTCCTCAGCAGCTCCGTGTACCACTCAATCTTCTTCACCCGGTTCTTCCTCAGCAGGGACCTCCTCAGTTTGGGGTTGGGGTGGTTGTGTGGGAGTACGATTGGAGTTGGGATTGGGTAGTGGTGGGGGTGGTTGTTGAGGTTCTCTGCCGTTTGGTCGGTCTCGTTGGATCCATTTCTCTTGGGGTTTACGTAAGTGTTTTGAAATCGGTTTAGTGGGGATAAGTTTTGGCTGGCTGGCTTTATGTATATATAGGGATATATGTGTAAATTATTTACGTTATGATGTTGTTGTAATTTTTACTTTTGCTCGAAGTAAAAGTTGATTTACATACATTAATAGGTACCAGTTGGCTCCTACGGGAATTACCATGCTCTTGGCTCTTTAACACATAAATCAAGCACACGCGATTGGACTTGACTAGGTAAAATATAAACAAATAATGAAAAAGTGAAGATTGATTGTCATGCACTAATAGATAAAAGTTGGCTCCTGGTGGAATTCCCATGCACTTGGCTCCTTTAACACATAAAGACTGTGGCATTGGATGGAAGAGAAAGTGAGCCTTCCCAATGTTTTTTGTCTTCAGTTCACAATCAACCACGCTTTTGATCATCCATGTAAAACATAGACAAGTCATTTTAAAGAAGGGGTGCTCCTCATATTATAATTTAGACCAGTGGAATAGAAAAACGCAAAATATTAAAATTATAGTCGGGATAGATGAACCACACGCATAAGAAGGATATTCATTACATATTCTTAAAATTTATTCTAGATACCAAAACTTCACTTCAAATACTGGCTAATGAGACCACTCTTTCTAACATCCTCCCAATAAAAACCATTAAACATATAACTTGTCCATTTTGCGTGATCATCAACATACTCTTAACTCTCATGCCACCACTTGGCCAAGCTTTGCAAACTAATTTAAGATTAGTCTCATTCCAATCTTCACACCTAGCAAAAATATAAAATTCCATTAAATCCCTATTTGAAAGTACCTTAAATGACGATGCATACTATCCATTCCACCAATTGTTTGTGGATGTATCACGAAACTTGGGGCTTTGGCCTTACTCTTTTCAAACTCCTCTTTGTTTGCCAGCCATTCCTCATGGAACCATGGATTGTCCCTCTCTTTAGAATTTGGAGCAATAGGCATTTTTTTAATATACTGAATTAGGGTGTAGTTTGAAAGAAGTTGAATGTGTAAATAGTGGTGTTATTGTTTTTTTATATAGATGCAAATCCATGGACGGCCCTATGGCTGTAGGTGTGGGCCCCGATCAATTCTCAGCTTTAGTCAAACAAAAAAAAGGGAAAAACAAAATATATAAATAATATAAAATGTTGACTTATGAACGTGCGTAATTACAAAAGGTTTTGGTTGGTTCTTGGAATAATCTAGTATGTCAATAAATAATATGGTTTAGTTCATGATTGAATAATATGGTCCTTAATTTTTTTTTCATTACTAATGGTATGAATCGAGTGTAGCTGAAACCAGCGCTAGCCGGTACGCTAATGGTTGTTCATTAATAATATATTTGACAAACACAGATAAAACTAACCCTAGTTCATCCATTAATAAGAAACCCTAGTTCTTTTATAATAAGTTTGGCAAACATAACGGGAACATAAACCCAAAATCATTGTTAATAAAACGTAGTTCGTTAATAATAAGCTTGACAAACATAGCCGGAAAATAAAACAACACGCCAACACGTACAACTATCACCCACACAAACGCCTCATGATAAACCTATGGAGTGCGATGTGGCTCAGACGGTCCTCATTTTCAACACTTGCACTTGCATTGGGCCCACGCCCCGTAGCATGCGCAATGTGGATCAAACGGTTCGAATTTAATAAAATTGGTTTTTCTTGCTCTATAAAACTTAGACTTGTATAATTTGTCATGTTACTGCATACGTGATATCCATAAAAGTAGTCTCACTTTGGAAGAGTAACAGATGGCTCCTTGTGGGAACCACAAGGATCTGTTGGCTCCTCTAACCCATACATAATTAGGGTTTGGTTAGAAAAGAAATAGGATTTTCCCAATGTGTTCCAATTCCAACTTTTAAGTACACACACGATAAACCTTGAGTGGACTTGATTTTCTAAAACGCTGGCATGAGATGATTGCACCATGTAAAAGTCAGACATGGGATGTAAAATGTAAAATTCAAAGAATCTACTGCAAATCGGTGCAGTTGGCTCCTGCAGCCTATTGTAAAGTTACCTCCTTTGGGAGCTACCGCATAGTTAACCTCGTAGTGGGAGCTAAGCGTCTATTCCCAACGTTTTTGTCTCTAGTACACACACAAGAACCCGTGAGTTGACTGCACCATGTAAAATCCAGACATAGTCTGTAAAAGTAGAAGTTGAATGACTGGACAGGACGGGACAATGTCAATCTAAAAGTTAGTTGATGTTACTGAGTAATCGTTCGGAAATATTAATATGTGATGTGCATAATTTAGTTTCCGTAGTAAACTACTCACATTTGTCATTTAGTGTACATGTTCCAATACAATTTTGTTACTGGAACATGATATCGTCTCGAATGAGAATCAATTTGACTGCCATTACAATACATATACGACAATTATTTGTTTTCTAGACACTAGGTCAAGCGCCTCACAATAAAAGTTACTGACCGAGGTATTTGGCCCGACTCCACAAGGGAAATAGGCGTGACCGTAGTAGATAATATAAACATGAGACAAGGAATGTCAAACCGAAAGATGGTCGAAGTTACCGGGTAATCGTTCTAAATTATTTATACCTGTTGTTCATGATTTAGCTTGGGCAGTAAAACACTCACATTTGTCATTTAGTGTGAACGTTCCGGTACAATTTTAAGGAAAAGCAGTGGTGAGAGTGATTATTGTTACGCGTTAATAAAAAACAACTCGATTTTTTTTGCCAATGAACGTGCTGGTACGTATCACTATCATGTCCGTGGAATACCGAACAAGTTCGGTATATCTCAGTCATGATTAGGTTAACGGTTGTGCAAAACAGCAGTAGTAACATGATATCATCTTTAACGATAATCGATTTGACTGCCATTATAATACATCTACGATAATTATTTGTTTTCTAGACACTAGGTCACGCGCCTCACAATCAAAGTTACTGATCGAGGTATTTGGCTCGACTCCACAAGGGAAGTAAGTGTGACCGTAGTAGATAATATAAACATGGAACAAGGAATGTCAAACCGAAAGATGGTCGATGTTACCGGGGTAATCGTTCTAAATTATTTATACCTGTTGTTCATGATTTATCTTGGGCGGTAAAACACTTACATTTGTCATTTAGTGTGCACGTTCCGGTGCAATTTTAAGGAAAAGCAGCGGTGAGAGTGATTATTGTTACGCGTTAGCCAAAAAACAACTCGATTTTGTTTGCCAATGAACGTGCTGGTACGTATCACTTTCATGTCCGTGGAATACCCAACATGTTCGGTATATCTCGGTCACGAGTAGGTTAACGGTTGTGCAAAACAGTAGTAGTAACATGATATCGTCTCGAACGAGAATCGATTTGACTGCCATTATAATACATCTACGACAATTATTTGTTTTCTAGACACTAGGTCACGCGCTCATAATCAAAGTTACTGACCGAGGTATTTGGCTCGACTCCACAAGGGAAGTAGGCGTGACCGTAGTAGATAATATAAACATGGGACAAGGAATGTCAAACCGAGCGATGGTCGATGTTACCGGGTAATTGTTCTAAATTATTTATACTTGTTGTTCATGATTTAGCTTGGGCACTAAAACACTCACATTTGTCATTTAGTGTGCACGTTCCGATGTAATTTCAAAGAAAAGCAGCGGTGAGAGTGATTATAGTTATGCGTTAACCAAAAAACAACTTCATTTTGTTTGCCAATGAACGTGCTGGTACGTATCACTATCATGTCCGTGGAATACCGAACAAGTTCGGTATATCTCGGTCATGATTAGGTTAACGGTTGTGCAAAACAGCAGTAGTAACATGATATCATCTCTAACGATAATCGATTTGACTGCCATTATAATACATCTATGACAATTATTTGTTTTCTAGACACTAGGTCACACGCCACACAATCAAAGTTACTAACCAAGGTATTTGGCTCGACTCTACAAGGGAAGTAGGCGTGACCGTAGTAGATAATATAAACATGGGACAAGGAATGTCAAACCAAAAGATGGTCGATGTTACCGGGTAATCGTTCTAAATTATGTATACCTGTTGTTCATGATTTATCTTGTGCAGTAAAACACTCACATTTGTCATTTAGTGTGCACGTTCCGGTTCAATTTTAAGGAAAAGCAGCGGTGAGAGTGATTATTGTTACGCGTTAGCCAAAAAACAACTTGATTTTGTTTGCCAATGAACGTGCTGGTACGTATCACTTTCATGTCCATGGAATACCCAACATGTTCGGTATATCTCGGTCATGAGTTGGTTAACGGTTGTGCAAAACAGCAGTAGTAACATGATATCGTCTCGAACGAGAATCGATTTGACTGCCATTATAATACATCTACGACAATTATTTGTTTTCTAGACACTAGGTCACGCGCCTCACAATCAAAGTTACTGACCGAGGTATTTGGCTCGACTCCACAAGGGAAGTAGGCGTGACCGTACTAGATAATATAAACATGGGACAAGAAATCTCAAACCGAAAGATGGTCGATGTTACCGGGTAATCGTTCTAAATTATTTATACCTGTTGTTCATGATTTAGCTTGGGCAGTAAAACATTCACATTTATCATTTAGTGTGCACGTTTCGGTGCAATTTTAAGGAAAATCAGCGGTGAGAGTGATTATTGTTACGCGTTAACCAAAAAACAACTCGATTTTGTTTGCCAATGAACGTGCTGGTATGTATCACTATCATGTCCATGGAATACCAAACAAGTTCGGTATATCTCGGTCATGATTAGGTTAACGGTTGTGCAAAACAGCAGTAGTAACATGATATCATCTCTAACGATAATCGATTAGCTGCCATTATAATACATCTACGACAATTATTTATTTTCTAGACACTAGGTCACGCGCCTCACAATCAAAGTTATTGACCGAGGTATTTGGCTCGACTCCATAAGGGAAGTAGGCGTGACCGTAGTAGATAATATAAACATGGGACAAGGAATATCAAACAGAAAGATGGTCGATGTTACCGGGTAATCGTTCTAAATTATTTATACCTGTTGTTCATGATTTATCTTGGGCAATAAAACACTCACATTTGTCATTTAGTGTGCACGTTCCGGTACAATTTTAAGGAAAAGTAACGGTGAGAGTGGTTATTGTTACGCGTTAACCAAAAAACAACTCGATTTTGTTTGCAAATGAACGTGCTGGTACGTATCACTATCATGTCCGTGGAATACCCATCATGTTCGGTATATCTCGGTCATGAGTAGGTTAAAGGTTGTGTAAAACAGCAGTAGTAACATGATATCATCTCGAACGAGAATCGATTTGACTGCCATTATAATACATCTACGACAATTATTTGTTTTCTAGAAACTAGGTCACGCGCCTCACAATCAAAGTTACTGACCGAGGTATTTGGCTCGACTCTACAAGGGAAGTAGGCGTGACCGTAGTAGATAATATAAACATGGGACAAAGAATGTCAAACCGAAAGATGGTCGATGTTACCTGGTAATCGTTCTAAATTATTTATACTTGTTGTTCATGATTTAGCTTGGGCAGTGAAACACTCACATTTGTCATTTAGTGTGCACGTTCCGGTGAAATATTAAGGAAAAGCAGCGGTGAGAGTGATTATTGTCACGCGTTAACCAAAAAACAACTTGATTTTGTTTGCCAATGAACGTGCTGGTATCACCATCATGTCCGTGTAATGGAATACGGAACAATTTCGGTATATCTCGGTCATGAGTAGGTTAACAGTTGTGCAAAACAGCAGTAGTAACATGATATCATCCTTAACAATAATCGATTTGACTATCTATAATGTCTAAAACCCTGGCATGAGATGACTGCACCATATAAACGTCAGACATGGGCTGTAAAATGTAAAATTCAAAGAATCTACTGCAAATTGGTGCAGTTGGCTCCTCCATCCTATTGTAAAGTTACCTCCTTTAGGAGCTACCTCATAGTTATCCTCGTAGGGGGAGCTAAGCGTCTATTCCCAAAAAGAAACTTAAAGGGGCTTAAATTAATCACACTTCTTTTTTCCAATTTTGTTTCCTCCGTTCTTGTCAACATATTATCTGGAATTCGAACTGCTGCATCATTATTTCTACCTACTAAAACCCAAAAAAACAAAATTAATCATCCCCTTTTGAAAATTCTTGAAAATCATGGCCATGGAGATGGAAGCTCAAAATTCAGTTCAAAATCAATAAGAAGATGATAAAGAAGAAATGACCGATTTGTCCGGGTCAGAGTTGAGTCACTTGACTCAACTGAGTTTGGAAGAGGTTGAAGAAATTATAGGGTACAAGTTCGATAACAAGGATTTATTGAGAGAAGCGTTGACGGATAAAACGTATAAAGAGGATGATTTAAATTATGAGCGGCTCGAATATTTGGGTGATTCTGTGCTTACGACGTTGATTGCGAAAGAGCAATACATATAATATCCTGACGTAACGCCCGGTGAGTGGACCCCACTACAAGCAGCTAATGTGGATACAGAGAAGCTGGTGTTGGGTTTCGAAGTAACATGCACAGCGGAATATAGAATTTAAAATTTTATGAAACCCAAAGCCCATAGATCCATTCATATGATTAAATCAAATACAACAATATGAATACTAGAAAAACTAACCCTTGATGACTTTGAATTTGGTCTTTGATCTTGGTGGAGAACTTGAAGCTTTGATCACAAAAGTAAGAACACGAACTTTGAAGATGATAAGCTTCACCCTCTAGCGGTATCCACACCATGAACGAATATCAAGAACACTTGATCTTGGTTGCTAGACCAAAAATTATGAAACACGTTTTCACAATCAATATGAACTATATGGAATTTTGTTTGTGTATTATTTTGTTCTTCAATCTAAGATATCTTAGAACAAAATAAAACTCTCTCAAACTCTTTGGAGACTTGCACAAAAGCTATGATATGATTCTGGCCGAATTTGGCTGTTTATATACAAGTTAGACCTATTCCAAATAGGAAACTTGTGTCTAAACCCGTCCAAAATTCCTTTCCAAATCAAATTAGGAAACCAGTCCCGACATGGTGTGCGGCCGCCCAAACAGCCTGTGCGGTCGCACATCTATCTGGAAGGTTTCTGGTACTTTCTGAGCCAAACTGTGCGGCCGCCCAAGACATTATGTGTGGTCGCACACTTTCCCCAGATTTCCCTATTTACCAAATTCCAATATAGTCCTTATTTAAGATTCGTTCTATTGTGTGTGACCCTCTAGGATTATACTAAGTTGGCAATGGGCTCAAACATGAATCCATAAGATATGATTAGGTTCTAGCAAACCGTCATACCTACCCAAATAGTATAACTAGATACAAGTTCGCATTCCTTTAGAACATGTCACAATCCCTTTGTCCACTATCTCATTGAACACAAGTCATGGTCAACAAGTCAACTTGTTTTGTTCAATACTTTCTCGATTCCGAATATGTTGATAATCTAAATAACATTGATCTAATCAATTCATTTGAGTCTGGCCGAACATTTTCATCAACATCATTCCTACGATAGGCCTAAGCTTGAGATCTCTCCGAAGAGGGACAAATCCATTTAGCTTATTACTCTTCCCTACGTGAATCTGATTATGCCAATCATACCCTTTATAACTACCCGGTTAAAGGTAGCGTTTGAATATGTCAAACATAATGTTCATCAAGAGGAAGACTATAATAACTTCATGTCTAAGGATTCGAATGACATAACTAATATGAGATATATGTACGACATAGACCATGACATAAATCTCATACAGCGGGTCATGTCCAGTACCTTGTTCCAAACAAGTACCCATAAATCTAACATGATCATCCCATGATCATTTAGCCTTTATACTAGTGCTTAACAAGTACTAGGGACGGAGATTATTATAAGTAAACACGAACAACAATAATAATCAAAACATTTCTTTATTGATATAAAATAAATGATAACAATTACAACGTTTATTAAACGTGCCTAGGGCACCACTACCAATAATCTCCCACTTTCCCTAGGCCCAATCTCCCATGTATCTAATACCCATGGACTTAAAATGACCTTCATGTTTAGCTTGTGGAAGTCCCTTTGTTAGCGGGTCCGCGACATTGTCATCAGTAGGTACTCTGCATATATTTACGTCTCCCCTATCAACGATTTCTCGAATGATATGAAAACGCCTAAGTATGTGTTTGGATTTCTGATGTGCTCTTGGTTCCTTTGCTTGAGCAATAGCACCATTATTATCGCAATAAAGGTCTATTGGATTAGCAATGCTAGGAATCACTTCAAGTTCAGTAATGAACTTCTTAATCCAAACAGCTTCCTTTGCAGCATCTGATGCAGCAATATACTCAGCTTCCGTTATTGAATCAACGGTTGTACTTTGCTTGGAACTCTTCCAGATTATAGCTCCACCATTTAACATAAACACAAAACCCGATTGCAATCGACTATCATCTTTGTCGGTTTGGAAGCTTGCATCTGTGTAAGCATTTACCACGAGATCATCTTCCATTCCTCCATAGACCAAAAACGAATCTTTAGTTCTTCTTAAGTACTTAAGAATCGCTTTTACAGCCATCCAGTGATTTTCACCGGGGTCGGATTGGTATCTACTTGTCATGCTTAAAGCATAAGATACATCCGGCCTAGTACAAATCATGGCATACATGATGGACCCAATTGCCGAAGCATATGGAACATCATTCATTTTCTCACGCTCATCTTTTGTCTTAGGACATTGAGTCTTACTTAGAGAAACTCCATGTAACACGGGCAAGGCACCTCTTTTAGAATTTTCCATACGGAATCTTCTAATGACCTTGTCAATGTATGTACTTTGGCTTAAACCAAGTAGCCTCCTTGATCTATCTCTATAAATCTTAATGCCAAGTATGTATGCGGCTTCACCCATATCTTTCATTGCGAAGCATTTTCCTAACCAAGTCTTCACGGACTGAAGTGTAGGAATATCGTTTCGAATGAGTAATATGTCATCCACATATAAAATCAGGAATAGCACTATGCTCCCACTAATCTTCTTGTATACACAAGGTTCATCTTCGTTTTTGATGAAACCAAACTCTTTGACCGATTCATCAAAACGGAGATTCCAACTCCTTGAAGCTTGCTTCAATCCATAGATAGATCTCTGCAATTTGCATACCTAAGAATCTTGTTCAAAACCTTCTGGTTGTGTCATATACACATCCTTTTGTAGTTTTCCATTGACGTCCATTTGCCATATTTCATAGTCATGATATATGGCAATGGCAAGCAAAATTCTTATAGACTTGATCATTGCAACAGGTGAAAAGGTCTCATCATAGTCAATACCATGAACTTGCCTATACCCTTTCGCTACAAGCCTAGCTTTGTAAGTATGCACCTTCTGTAGACACCCCGCCTTGGACCTCTCACCCCGATTGCATACATAGTATTTTTTATTTATCTTGTTTTTGTTAATTTCTGTTACTTCGGTTAAGTTCCTAACTGATTCCGTTAGTTTTGGACTAAATTGCATAATTTATCACCCGCGGGCGCCTCCGGCACTGTTTGTGGGCTGTGCGCGCGTCTCGCCCCTAAAGCGGGACTCGCGCGCCTCCCATTATGGCAGTAACGGATTGCACCTTATTTCCCCCCCTTTTCTTATTTGCAACATCTCCCTTTTATCACAAAACACCTCCTTTTTACATCCACATTCATCCCCCCTTTTATTCATTAACTCCCAATCCCATATTCTAGCCTTTTCATTAAAAACAAAATATTTCTTTTTATTATTATTTGATTTTCTTTTATTTATTTCATTTATTATTTTATTTATCTTATGTTCTATTGGTCAATTCCATCTCACATGGATTGACCAATTTCCCTCCAACCTCTCCCTCTCTTTTTTACCTATAAAAACCTCCTTCTTCTACCTTGAAAAGGGACCTTAATCTCACATTTTCACTACACCTACACTATACACAATTCTCTACACAAATTCTCCAACAAGATTTTTTTATACAACAAATTGTTCTACAACAATTTCATTACGACAACAACACTTTCAAGTCAAGGTTCCAAGTCCTCTTTCTCAAGGTACAACTCCATTTTCTTCCTTTGTTTTCTTCTTCTTGATGTATGCAATCCCCATTAATGGGACATGACCAACATGACTACTTCACATATTGAAGTTAGTTAAGGTTATCTCCTTACATTTTAATCTTAACTTTAATTCACCATGTTAATTTCTCTTCATCTCTTAATGTAATTCTTTAACATTACTTGTTACATGTAATCTTTATCATTAAATAAATAAGACAATTCTATTTTATTTCCCCTTTATTTCCCCTTTTCTTCTCATCACAATTGTTAGCACATTTCTATTTAATTAATTGAAGGACATGTAAATATTAGAACACCAATAGTAGCAAGACCCGCGTACGCGGGGCGGAGTGGGTGTTTAAGTACTTCCCACTCCGTCACCTAACCCCCGGACCCTTCTCTCCCGAATCTCTGGTTTTGTACATAAATTAGGCTATTTTTAGGTTTTTCTTATGTTCCTTTAAAAACATAGGTGGCGACTCTAAACAAATCTAAAACAAGTTAGACATCCTAGGATAATTCACCGCTCTAGCCAAGCCGTGGTTCCCCGGGGTATCTACAGTGGCGACTCTGCTGGGGACGATTTAGAGGGTTAAACTTGCGTTCTTAACTTTTGGTGTTCTTATTACTGTTTTCTGGGCATTCTGGTAAAAAGGTTAGGAAGCGCGCGCCTCCGGCCTTCTTGGCCTAAAGCGTGCGCGTCCGACCCTTATTACCAGAATCGCTCGCCGCCTTTCTTGTCCTTCAATTCCATATTTCTGTGCTAACAATTACTGCAGGGGAAAGTTTTCTTAATTAAGGGTCAAGGCAATCCCTTGAACCCACTGATTTGCATGTTCTCACCCAGAAGCGGGCGCCTCTGCCCTTCTTCCTCTAACGCGCGCGCCTTACGCATAGGCAACCCAATGCGCGCGCTTCTGGGCGCATTCCCGGAACAGAACAGTGCACAGAAACAGAACAAAATGACAGTGTGTGGGCACCGGGCCTGCATACAATTTCTTTTACTTTCTGTTTATTTTTACCGGTCACACGGGTGATTCGAAAGTTGTAATTATGTGCTTATTTGTTTTTTTTTTATTTTTTTATTTCTTTTGAAAAAAAAAAATGTTTTGTCACATGTTAGACCTCACACTACATGCACATATTCTTATCAACTGCTCACTATCGAGTCGCACAAGTCCAACCCCAAACCCGTCGAGGCCCGTCCTAGAAAGTTTCAAGCTCCACTCGACCTTGGCTCTTTCGAAGCGGTAAACCTCAGCCCGTGGCGTAGTTCATGACTACATGCCGGGGGTGACCTTTGAGCCTCATATTCAAGCCGAGCACAAGCCACACAATTCTAGTCTAGGGTCTAACACTCCGTGACTCAAGTCGGTTTTTCATGTATCGAGATTTCCCTAAACTAATGTCTTCAAATCATACATGCCAACTTGTTGCAATGGACGAAATAAAACTCCGTCCCCAAAAGTAGGCATTTTGGACGAAAATAAAAATCCGTCCCCGCATGTATGATTTACTACATTAATTTAGTTTAATCCCGTCACATGTAGGTATCATAAGCGTGGTGGAATCCGATGAGTATATGGGACCGCGAGAAGGTCTATATACTAGTGTGACGATTCCGCTATTTTCCTAGAAACCACAAAAAGGACCACGTCCTTCCGACTTTGTAAATAAATAAAAAAAAAATCCTTTTTCCTTATGTGGTTGAGTCTTTTTCTTTGTTTGTGGGTTAATTCATTTTATCCAAAAGGTGTTTGTGGGGCCAACCTAAGATCAACCGTGTTCTTCCAATAGGTCCAATGGCTTCCAACGGCAACAACAACAATGGTGGAAATGATTTCGTATCCAACGAAGGGTTACTCAACATAATAAAATCAATGGGGGAACAAATGGATAGGATTCTCGAGGATGCCCGCCGTAAAGACAATTTGTGGCAAGCCCGTTTCGATATCGACAAGAGGATTCACAAAGAAGAAGTTTCCGAACTCAAGGCCCGTCTTGATTATGAAAGAAGAATTCACAAGGAAGAGGTTTCCGAACTCAAAGCCCATTTGCAAGAGCTCACCGACAGCAAAGCAAAGTTCAATGATAAAGCATGCTCAAGTGGCCCGACCCTCAAAAGCTACAAAGGTACCACCAACAACCGAGTTTTCACTCCTATCCAAGGAGTAACCCAAGCCGAGGCATTTGAAATTTTGGTGGCAAGAGGGAAGATCAAACCTTTGGAGGGGTACAAGCCGAAGGCGATACTGAAAAATCATGCTCATGGTGAATGGTGCGGCTACCACAAGCATAGTGGCCACACTACCGAAGGGTTCTTCCTTCTCCGAAACATCATCCAAGATTTGATCGACAACGGCGAATTTACCGTGGGTGAAGAGCAACTCATCAAAGAAGTGGCTTGGTTTTGAAATGGGGCTTCAACAAAGAGGACGACGACAACAATCTCCGTTTTCTCTTTCTCTACCTAGTAGTAGGAAATAAAAAAAAAAAAAAGAGTCAAAAGTCCTCTTTTGTGTGCATTAATGTTTTCTCTCGTCCCATGTTAAGTGTCGAGTCTTCTTATCAAATAAAAGTCGTTCTTGTCCTTATACACTCTTCCAAGTTGTTCGATCTAATTCTTGGCAAAATGATGAAAAAAATGTCTAAACAAGTTTTAGAATAAGGCCATCACTTGAACGCCTAGGGGCTAAACATCGACGCCAACATCAACGACGAAGCCAAGACAAACAAGGTGGAGCAACAATCATGAAGAAAGGGGGATTAAAAAAAAAAAAAAAAAAAAAAAGAGCTCGCTAGGTTGAAACCATCAAATCAACCTAGGCAAAAGTTAGAGCACAAAAAAAAAAAAAAAAAAAAAAATCCCCCTCAATCAAAGAAGTTCACATCAAGATCATCATCATCATCCACCAACGAAGGACGAAGCAACAATTCATCACGAAGAATGGAGAATCCACAAGAACTACGGTGACCTGAGCCTCTACAGTGGAGGAACGTAGGCAACCTGCGGGTCCGGTCTCATGCAAGAAAGAAGATATGTTTAGCCCTAGCGCGTTATGGTGATCGGCCTTCATCTCCAACTTGTCAAGACATATTTGTACGATTCATTTGCCAATGAATTAATCACCAAAAAGATTGAACAACTTTCTTAGATTTGGAATCATTTCGCGTTCCTTGTCGAGTCTAGGGACTTCTATTCTTTCTGCATACTCCCAATTTCTTGCAATCAAATTAGGGCTTTCCTTCTCTTCTCTCTTAATGACTTACTTGCCTTCATGAGTCATTCAAAAAACGGTCAAATACATGAAGTCAATACTAGGGACACTTCCCTAATCAAGTCAATGTCACTCACCTTTAGTGACAAGAGGTCTCCACCGCAAAATCACATGTCTTATCTCCTCAGCTAGAGTCAATGCACACTCCCTCATTAATCGAGTCAAAATGAAGACGCAAAAGAGATGCCCGCTAGATTGAAAACCCGAAAGGGCGGTCTAGGCAAAAAACAGGGTGCGTCATAAAAAAAAAGGAGAGAGTGAGAGAGAGAAGGGAAAGAGAAATGGAGATATCCGGCCTCTAAAGAAGACAACTGCACGAGCTTTACATTGGATCTCCTCAGCAAGTCAATTCCCCACCGAGTCAACTTTGGGATTGCAAAAGGCTCGACAAGATATGGCACCATCAAAGGTTGTTTTGGGTTATTGGCATCATTCTCCAGCAATGTGCATTTTTGGGTTCATGAAAAGAAGGCCCGTGGTAGCCAAGGCCCATCCGAGAACGAGCCCATCATAAAAGGGCACGAGGTTGCACAAATAATCCCTAACTAGTCAATTGGCTTGGGCAACAAATAGCAACAACATGTGTCTCAGTTTTCAAAGCTTCTTCAAGTATGTGCTTCTAAAGTACGCCGAAAGGCTCCCGAGAAATGGAGTAGCTCTTGCCATGTCCTCTCATGTTTGTTCCCTCGCACGAGGATGAGTCACTCTTGCTTTGCTCAACAAATGGTGACGCCCTAGGGGCTATGTGACTTAAGGACAAGGACTTCTTTTGCTTCACTTGACAATCAATACGCCCTAGAGGCTATGTTCGAGAAAGATGTGTGAGACTATCCTCAAGGTCTCTCAAAAGGGATGTCAAAAAGCCCTCTTGTCACGTGTGCCCGTGCTCGTTCCCCCAATCAAGGATGGACCTTTCTCGCAATCAATGATGGCACTCTAGGGGCTACGGTCAAGTCTTAAAGGCTCCCTCGGCAAAGAGTAATTAACTCCCCATAGTATCCCCAGCCAAGTCATGTGCAACATTGGAAGCTTCCTCAATTCGGCACCGAAGGTCTCAACGGGCTTCGCAATCTACAATCTTTTGGGCTACGGCATTACAATAATTCAAGCAAAGGGCAATATTGGGGCTTCACAACCGACAGTCTTTTGGGGACAACAATGCTCAAGCAATGCAATGTGGAGTAGTCTTATGGCTCCATGAAAGGGATCAAGCTTCAAAGGGTCTCTCAACACTTCAAGTCAAAGGCCTCTTGGGTTTTAAATGAAGACTCCGATGTTATGAATGAAGTTGATGATTTTTGTTAGAACTTTCAACGGGATCATGAAGAAAGTCTTAGAGAAAAGGAAAAAGATTCAATATGCTAAACTCTAATCAAAACAAGGTTATAGCAGGAAATGCCACGGCCAATCCCAATGTTTCTGCAATTCAGCACCCCCTTCTCCAAGATCAAAAGCACAAGGTGCAGCTCAGATAAAGTTGGGCCACAGCACTAGTTGCATCCGAAGATCCGTCATTAGTTCAACTCAAGAAGAGTCAAGCAAGCATACTCATTTGGGACTTTATCACACCAAGACCTTATCATCCGCGACCTCGACGGCACCGCAAGACATTACTGCATCCTTTGACATAAGCCCTCCGCCATTTGGGTATCAACCACAATGAGGTCATTCATCTCCCCAGTAAGAGCAAGAAGGGGATCTCTATCAAGAATTCTACCCGACGGTACATCCGCTCTCAATGCCGAGCCAATCACAAGATAATTTGGGGCTTTACATTCCACCGTCTTGAAGCTCACAAACAAAAAGTCCATGACATTTGGGGCTTAGCATTTTCTCGAAGCTTGGCATCCATAATCTTCTCTTGGGGATTGCTCACGCCAACAACAAAGGGCAATTTACTCGAATGGGCCAAGAACTGATTTATCTTGGGGCTATGTAAGCCACTCAAAGTTTGGTATCAAAGGCGTTCTAGGGACTTCACAATCAGCAACCCCTTGGTATCTCGGCATCAAAAGCCTTTTGAAGCCCCATAACTGACAAATCTCTTGGGGCTAGACATCAATCTTCGTTGGGCACACCGGCGACAACAGAATTCAAGCGAGGCAATCCGGACTTCGACTGAACATGACTTGATCTTGGGTTGGCTTCACAAGCACACAATGGTTAAAATGGTTCACCCACGGACTAAAAAAAATAAAATCTTTTCCTCACATGTGTGCATATTCTTTCCTTTCTAATCTAAAAAAAAAAAAAAAACTTTTTTCTTTTTCTCCTTCTATGTGCAAAAATATGTGCTTTACTTTGCTTTGCTCCATAGCTTCTTCCCCAGAGTTCTCCATCATCCTTGAACTACGCTGGTCTGATTCTCTTAAAGGGATACGTAGGCAGCCTTTTGGCACGACCAACCCATCATCCAGAGTACCATCTCGCCAACCCAACATCAAGGGCATTCTCTCATCAACATCTAAAGAATGGACATTCTCCATCAAAGCATCCTCCGCGGACATCAGGAATCCATCTCCACTCAAGCGGCAATGGTTAGTAAAGGTATGAATACATCCAATGCTTTCCTCAAAATCACACCGCACACAAAATCAGTCTCTACATTCTTACTTCTCTCTCATTGCAAGGGTGTTCCAAAATCTCATCACACCACGAGCACAATTTCTCTCAATCATCACACTTTATGCATCTTCTTGCACAAACACATATACCTGTCAAGCACACACATAACAGGTACCACCACGAAGTCAAAAACACCCGCCACTCAAGGCACTTCATCCCCATCAGAAAGTGGTCAACTGTGCCCACACCCCACAAAGTCAATACGGCTCCAAACAACATACAACAAAACTCGGTCCATATCGAGACAAGCTCCCATGAGCTCCAAGTCGGCAACTCGGTCCATATCGAGACAAGCTCCCATGAGCTCCAAGTCGGCAACTCGGTCCATATCGAGACAAGCTCCCATGAGCTCCAAGTCGGCAACTCGGTCCATATCGAGACAAGCTCCCATGAGCTCCAAGTCGGCAACTCGGTCCATATCGAGACAAGCTCCCATGAGCTCCAATTCGGCAACTCGGTCCATATCGAGACAAGCTCCCATGAGCTCCAAGTCGGCAACTCGGTCCATATCGAGACAAGCTCCCATGAGCTCCAAGTCGGCAACTCGGTCCATATCGAGACAAGCTCCCATGAGCTCCAATACAACACTCCAGCCAAAGTCGCTCATGCAGGGAGCGCACCTCTATCCCTTGTAATTTCAAATTCCTTCTTTTATCAAGTCTTTGCGTTCTTTTCTTTCTTTTTCTTTGTTGATGTCCTCGGCGGGTGTTTTTACTTTCGTCGACGCGTTTTGCTTTGCAATCCACGTCGCCGAGGGGCTCTGTAGACACCCCGCCTTGGACCTCTCACCCCGATTGCATACATAGTATTTTTTATTTATCTTGTTTTTGTTAATTTCTGTTACTTCGGTTAAGTTCCTAACTGATTCCGTTAGTTTTGGACTAAATTGCATAACAGAGTTAACTTTTAGGGTCATTCTGTCATTTATCACCCGCGGGCGCCTCCGGCACTGTTTGTGGGCTGTGCGCGCGTCTCGCCCCTAAAGCGGGACTCGCGCGCCTCCCATTATGGCAGTAACGGATTGCACCTTATTTCCCTCCCTTTTCTTATTTGCAACATCTCCCTTTTATCACAAAACACCTCCTTTTTACATCCACATTCATCCCCCCTTTTATTCATTAACTCCCAATCCCATATTCTAGCCTTTTCATTAAAAACAAAATATTTCTTTTTATTATTATTTGATTTTCTTTTATTTATTTCATTTATTATTTTATTTATCTTATGTTCTATTGGTCAATTCCATCTCACATGGATTGACCAATTTCCCTCCAACCTCTCCCTCTCTTTTTTACCTATAAAAACCTCCTTCTTCTACCTTGAAAAGGGACCTTAATCTCACATTTTCACTACACCTACACTATACACAAATTCTCCAACAAGATTTTTTTATACAACAAATTGTTCTACAACAATTTCATTACGACAACAACACTTTCAAGTCAAGGTTCCAAGTCCTCTTTCTCAAGGTACAACTCCATTTTCTTCCTTTGTTTTCTTCTTCTTGATGTATGCAATCCCCATTAATGGGACATGACCAACATGACTACTTCACATATTGAAGTTAGTTAAGGTTATCTCCCTACATTTTAATCTTAACTTTAATTCACCATGTTAATTTCTCTTCATCTCTTAATGTAATTCTTTAACATTACTTGTTACATGTAATCTTTATCATCAAATAAATAAGACAATTCTATTTTATTTCCCATTTATTTCCCCTTTTCTTCTCATCACAATTGTTAGCACATTTCTATTTAATTAATTGAAGGACATGTAAATATTAGAACACCAATAGTAGCAAGACCCGCGTACGCGGGGCGGAGTGGGTGTTTAAGTACTTCCCACTCCGTCACCTAACCCCCGGACCCTTCTCTCCCGAATCTCTGGTTTTGTACATAAATTAGGCTATTTTTAGGTTTTTCTTATGTTCCTTTTAAAACATAGGTGGCGACTCTAAACAAATCTAAAACAAGTTAGACATCCTAGGATAATTCACCGCTCTAGCCAAGCCGTGGTTCCCCGGGGTATCTACACCTTCCCATCCATATCAGTCTTCTTCTTGAAGACCCACTTGCATCCTATGGTTTTTACACCTTCGGGTGCATCAATCAAATTCCAAACTTGATTGTCTTGCATGGATTACAATTCGGATTCCATGGCTCCTAGCCACATGTCCGAATCAGGAGAAGACATCGCCTCTTGATAGGTTTTCGGTTCATCATTCTCAATGATTTCCACCTCATTACTATCCGTTACGAGAAATCCATATCTCTCGGGCTCGAATCGTAACTTACCAGATCTGCGAGTTACTTGTGTATTTTGAACAAGTTCCACAACTCATTGTGGTTCTTGTTCTTGTTCCCCTATTGGTTCAATGTTATTTTCTGGGTCTCGAATTTCTTCAAGATTTATTTTACTCCCACTGATTTCTTTGGAGAGAAACTGTTTCTCTAGAAAGACACCAGTTCGGGCAACAAACACTTTGTTGTCCTCTCGGTTGTAAAAGTAATATCCTTTAGTTTCCTTAGGATATCCCACAAAAATACATTTATCAGATTTGTGTGCTAGTTTGTCGGAGACAAGTCTTTTGACAAAAGCTTCGCAACCCCAAATCCTCATGAAAGACAAACTAGGTTTCTTTCCGCTCCACATCTCATATGGAGTCTTTGGAACCGATTTAGTTGGAACTTGATTTAGTGTGAAAGCAGCGGTTTCTAGGGCGTAACCCCAAAAGGATATTGGAAGATCAACTTGACTCATCATTGATCGAACCGTGTCTAACAAAGTTCGATTTCTCCTCTCGGACACACCATTCCATTGTGGTGTTCCGGGTGGAGCAATTGTGAAACTATTCCGCAATTCTTTAGATGATCATCAAATTCATGACTCAAGTATTCTCCACCTCGATCTGATCAAAGTGCCTTAATACTTTTGCCAAGTTGTTTTTCTACTTCATTTTGAAATATTTTAAATACCTCAAATGCTTCACTTTTATGTTTCATTAGGTAAACATACCCAAATCTACTATAATAATCCGTGAAGGTTATGAAGTATTGAAATCCTCCCCTAGCATTGCTACTTAATGGTCCGCATACATCGGAATGTATCAACCCCAATAAGTCGCTTGCCCTTTCACCTAGTTTGGTAAAAGGTGTCTTAGTCATTTTCCCAAGAAGACACGACTCACAAGTATCATATGACCCAAGGTCACATGAACCCAAGAGACTGTCCCCATGGAGTTTTGAGATACGCTTCTCATTAATATGACCAAGACGTCAATGCCACAAATAAGAATGATTTACATCATTAGGTTTAGATTTCTTATTTATATGATAGACATTTTCATTATTTTCATTCTTGACATCCAAGACATAAAGGCCATTAAATGAATTAGCAATACCATAAAGCACATCATTTAAATAAATAGAAATTTTTTTATTCTCAATAAGAAACTTAAAACCTTCATTATCCAAACAAAAAATTGAAATAATATTTCTACTTAAATCCGGTACATAATAGCAATTGTTCAAAACAAGTATTAAACCGGAAGGTAAAGTGGCTTCATAAGTCCATACGGCTAATGCAGCAACTCTTGCTCCATTCCCCACGCGTTGGTCTACTTCACCCTCTTTAAGCAGTCTCCTATTCTTTAGTCCCTGCACATTTAAACAAATGTGAGAACCACATCCGGTATCCAATACCCAAGAATCAGTGGTAGAAAGGAGAATATCTATCATATAGATACCTGAAGTCGACGCAGCCTTGCTGCCCTTCTTCTTCTTTTGCTCTTCCAAGAAAGCCTTGCAATTACGTTTCCAATGACCAATTTCTTGACAATGGAAATAGATTGCATCCTTTTGTGAATCGGGTTTTGCCTCAGAAGCCTTGGCAACCTTTGCCTTGCTTATCTTGGGTTTGACAACTTTTGCCTTACCCTTTCCTTTGGCACCAGCCTTCTTCCCGTCATGAACCAAGAGCACAGGAGAACCTTTCTCCATAATCTTCATCTCCGCAGTTTTAAGCATCCCATGCAACTCGGAGAGATTATTATCCATTCCATGCATGCTATAATTCATCACAAACTGATTATAACTTTTAGGCAATGAATTAAGAATGAGATCTGTGGCTAGCTCCAATGGGATTGGATAGCCAAGTTTCTCAAGATGCTCCACATAACCTTTCATTTTAAGCATGTGAGGACTCACTTGTTGCCCTTCACTCATTTTGCAAGAAGTGAATGCAACAATGGTCTTGTACCTCTCTTGCCTAGCTTGCTCTTGAAACATGGCTCTTAACTCCACGCCTATCTCATAGGCTTCCAAATGTTCCAAACTTTGTTGGAGTTTTGAGCACATAGTAGCAAGCATGAAACAACTTACATCTCTAGAATCATTACGATGTTTCTTGTAATTGTCTCTTTCTGCCCTAGGGGCAGTAGGTTTTGGTTCAGCAGGAAGTGGCCCATCGAGAATGTACAACTTATCTTCTTGCCTTAGAACAATTCTTAGGCTACGGATCCAATCCATAAAGTTAGTACCATTCTCTTGGAGCTTATCCTTCTCAAGGATTGATCGCAACGAAATTGATTGAGTGTTGTTAGTCATTATCTACAATTATGCAAAATTTCCAAAATTTAATAAGTACCAATTTTCATTAAAGAAATAAACAATGTATTTTTCAAAAGAAAATACTCCCACTAAATTATATAACCTTCTTATACATCCATTGTATAATATAATTTAAATGGGTTAAGATCCCGCTTTAATTTAATTTTAAGTCCGCTAAGGCGGATTACACAAAATCAAATTAATTAGGTAGACAACTCTTGTCAATCATATCTCATATGACTCTTAGTTCCTTTTATGAGATTCTTCAAGAAATCCTATTTCAAAAAGCATGTTAAATCTCATCTTTGCCTAAGCTCAAAACTGTTTTGACGCCCAATTAAGTCCAACCATTTTAAACGTATAGTTAATGTGCCTCGCTAGGGCGTGTCCACATTATCTATCTTGCTCATACATAAATAAAGTTGATGCATCTCGCTAGGGTGAGTCTATATTAAATTCAACCATGTATTAACAAGTGTTTTAATCATGGCATGGCAATAAAGGACTTAAAACTTTCTTTGAAGGTTCATCACATATAGCATACAACATATTTATGAGCACATAATATAAACATGTTCGCATCAAGTTTAGCCACTAAATTAATCTCCATTAATTTAATCATAATATTTATGTGTCATTAGTTTCTCTATAATTATGAGGATGAAACTATTTCAACTTTGGTTATTATCTCCAAATCAAGACATCAAGAAGTGCGGCCGAAACTAAGCCATAAGGCATCCACAATTCCGCACTAATTCAAGAAACCAAGAAGGTAGTCCATGTGGCCGAAACTAAGCAATAGATGGTCTCGATGAACGTAGGCCGATTGCATCCACAATTTCACATGGAACTCCAATCTTTGAATCAAGAACTTTGTTTCTCAATTTTAGCAATTATGAACTCTTCATAATTCTAACTTCATTTTATCTTTAAAACGTTGATTGCGATCAAGTTTGGCAATCACAATCTCGATGAACGTAGATTAGCCATCCAAAACTTGAACCAATCTTAGAATCACAAGACTAAAACAAATAGGAAAGTCAAACCCCAGGATCCACACCCAAATCAACTGCCCAAAACCCACTCCAGATCAGCAGGTCTGGCTGGTCTTGTCACTGGTCTGGTCGGGTCCCATCAAAATTCCAGATTCTGACTCTGACCGAAAATCAAAGCCAGAATCCTGACAACTGTGCGGTCGCCCAAGAAAAGACTGTGCGGTCGCCCAAACTTGTGCGGCCGCCCAAGGTTTTCTGTGCGGTCGCACAGTAGCATCAGAATGAATTTTTAAAGTTCGAAAATTTGTCTCAAAATTGTTATCCCCGATTATTAAAACTTTGATCCAATCAAAAATTAATAATCAAACAATTCAGAATCCAACATAATTTTTAGTGCGATTCAATAGTGCGATTAAAGTATTGAAATAATCAACATGAACGGGGCTCTGATACCACTGTTGGGTTTCGTAGTAACATGCGCAGCGGAAAATAGCATTTAAAATTTTATGAAACCCAAAGCCCATAGATCCATTCATATGATTAAATCAAATACTTGCAATATGAATACTAGAAAAACTAACCCTTGATGACTTTGAATTTGGTCTTTGATCTTGGTCAAGAAATTGAAGCTTTAATCACGAACAAGTAAGAACACGAACTTTGAAGATGATGAGGTTCACCCTCTAGCGGTATCCACACCTTAAACGAATATCAAGAACACTTGATCTTGGTTGCTAGACCAAAATTGTGAAACACGTTTTCACAATCAATATGAACTATATGGAATTTTATTTGTGTATTATTTTGTTCTTCAATCTAGGATGTCTTAGAACAAAATAAAGCCTCTCTCAAACTCTTTGAGATTTGCACAAAAGTAGTAGCCTTGATTCTGGCCGAATTTTGTTGTTTATATACAAGTTAGACATATTCCAAATAGGAAACTTGTGTCTAAACCCGTCCAAAATTCTTTTCCAAATCAAATTAGGAAACCAGTCCCGACATGGTGTGCGGCCGCCCAAAACAACCTGTGCGGCCGCACATATATCTGGAAGGTTCTGGTACTTTTTGAGCTAAGTTGTGCGGCCGCCCAAACTCTTTTGTGCGGTCGCACACCTGCCCCAGATTTCCCTAATTTTCAAATTCCTCCAAAGTCCTTCGACTCAATATTCCGATATAGTCCTTATTTAAGATTCGTTCTATTGTGTGTGACCCTCTAGGATTACACTAAGTTGGCAATGGGTTCAAACATGAAACCAAAAGATATGATTTGGTTCTAGCAAACCGTTATACCTACCCAAATAGTATAACTAGATACAAGTTTGCATTCCTTTAGAATATGTCACAATCCCTTTATCCACGATGTCATTGAACACAAGTCATGGTCAACAAGTCAACTTGTTTTGTTCAATACTTTCTCGATTCCGAATATATTGATAATACAAATGACATTGATCTAATCAATTCATTTGAGTCCGGCCGAACATTTTCATCAACATCATTCCTACGAGAGGCCTAAGCTTGACATCTCTCCGAAGAGGGACAAATCCATTTAGCTTATTAGTCTTCCCTACGTGAATCCGATTATGACAATCATACCCTTTATAACTACCCAGTTAAACGTAGCGTTTGAATATGTCAAACATAATGTTCATCAAGTGGAAGACTATAATAACTTCATGTCTAAGGATTCAAATGACTTAACTAATATGAGATGTATGTACGACATGGACCATGACATAAATCTCATACAGCGGGTCATTTCCAGTACCTGTTCCAAACAAGTACCCATAGATCTAACATGATCATTTAGACTTTATACTAGTGCTTAACAAGTACTAGGGACAGAGATTATTATAAGTAAACATGAACAACAATAATAATCAAAACATCTCTTTATTGATATGAAATAAATGATAACAATTACAACGTTTATTAAACGTGCCTAGGGCACCACTACCAACAGTGGGTCCATGAGAGTAGTGGCTGAGATGTGGGGGAGATTACCGCCGGCTAGGACGGTGAAGGAGAGGATCCGGGCTCTAGACTTTGGTCAGTTTGTTTATGCTGTACGAGCTGTAGAGGGGACCCAGAAGGTGATGGGTCTGGTTGAGGCGATGAGGGAGTATTGGTGGGATACCACCCATACATTCCATTTTAGTTGGGGGGAGGTGATTGTTACTCCGACCGACTTTACTGCCATCACGGGGCTCATGTTTACGGACGCGGAGCTCCCTTTTGATGAGTCCTTGGCTGCGGACCCGTACCGTCAGGTGGAGCTCATTGGGATACTGTTAGGAAAGGTGTTAAGGGAAACGGCTTTAGGGCGGGTCGTCTGAGGACCTTGGTGGAGGAGGCTATCCAGGGTTTTTTTGAGGGTGTTCATGATACTGACTGCTTGGTGCGTGTCGCGACCCCGGACCACGCGGGCCCGGGACCGCGATCTGGACGTCGACTCTAAAACCAAAACTGAGAAATACTGAAGTTAAAAATTCCATTTGATACCAAAAGGGTAATGATCCAAAGTTTTACAAAACCAAGTTTGATAAAAACTAATTACAACTATCATAAACTTCCACAAGTTTATGCCCAACAAAATACAAATATACAAATCTTAGTGACGTCATTGTTTGGTACAACTACCCCAAAATGGTTACACATTTACATAATGTAAACCAACCTATAATAACCTTCCCCAAAAGAATGGATCCACACTCGACGTCCTCTTTCTCGTGATCAGCGAGACTAATCCTTAGCACCTGGGGGGGGGGGTTAAGGAAAAACAAAGATAAAAGGAAAGGGGGTGAGATAAATCTCAATAAGTTACTAATGCAACTACATAACATGCTATGATGCAATATACAAGAAGCAGTAATAAATATCACATAGCACATAGCATTTATCACATAACAGATAGCAGCGGAAATAAACACATAACAAAGGATATAGCCAAGGTTTTCCAAACCGGAACATCCAAATAAAGGATCGCTGCGCAGCTTCAATAATCAACAATCATCATCTTCATAATAGCATGAAAGCCGAAGAGAAAACCCCCGGTACCGGAACCAATAACCAAATGAAGTGTCACAAAGGATGGGAGACATGCCACAAAGTCATGCTCCAAGTAAAGCTAAAGTGCACACAAAGGAGCTAGCTCTTCTCACATCCAAGGCCAATCTGGAGGAGGGTAATAATGGGGCAAAACAATGGTCAACATCACAATGGACTTGGCCGTGCCATCATAATGTTTCGCATCGCCCAAACACATACAAAATACCAGCTGGACTTTCACGTAAAGGCTAAGTAATAAAATACTAGCACGATAAACACAAAGGATTCCAAAGTAGGGAATCACACCAAATAATCACCAAAAAGATGAAATGAACCAACAATACACAATAAAGGTGCTTCAAAGTCCCAATTAACAATTAATGAATTTCAAACACAAACTTGATCACAAAGGACCCAATTCTATCAGTAAAGTGTACTACAATGTTCACTAAGGTCAACTAGAAGGACACCCAAGACTGAGACCAAACACGTTCTTCAATCACACAAATTAACAAAATGTAAAGTTTCAGGGGTTCTGTGCGGCCGCCCAAAGTGGGATGTGCGGTCGCCCAAAAAGCCTCAAAACAAGAACAAAAGCTTTCAGAAAGATGCGCGGTCGCCCAGGAAATTTTGTGCGGCCGCCCAAGCATCTGAATTTCCAGAAATCGGGAAGAACAACATGGTTTCTTCCATTTTCAAACCCAAAACACATTCAACCCAAAATCCAACCTTCCAACTCACATACTAACGTACCAAAACAACCAATAAGTCTAAAAAAGACTCAAACAACAACATTTAACAATCAAAATCAAGAATCAAACCCAACATTCAAGATTTCACCATTTTTGATCAAAACCCAAAATAAATTCCCAATAAATTCAAAACCCAACCAAACTTCAAATATAACACATCAAACATTATCTAAACATGATATGAACATTTTAGCATCAAAATGGGGGAAAAGTAACTTACTTGATAAATCTCAAAGTTGACGGAATTCAATTCTTTTTGGTTCTACGCGATCCTATCGACGATCTAAACAAGGTTCACGTTTTAAGAAATGAGAAATAACTAGAGGAAGATGAAGGAAATGAAGAGAGAAGTAAAGGAAGAAAACTTACCCAAAACTTAGAGAGAGAGGGAGAGTTTGCTGGAGAGAGAGAGAGATGGAGAGAGTGAGGGAGGAGGTGAGGGAGGTGAGGGGAATAGGGAGGGAGTAGGGGAATTATTTTAAAAAGTTACATCTAGGCCCCTCCCCTTCTACTAACACAAATGCCACACTCCCTACTAACAATTAAGACCCAACAATACCACACTAACCCAAATGACCCAAATAAAATGCTAGGCATAATCATTATAACACATAAAATGCACACATAATTATTTAAATAAATAATAATTTAAATAAATAAATAAGCAAGCAAATAATTAAATAAAAATCATTTAATTACTAATAAAATAGAGCCTAGATTTCGGGTCGTGACATTCACTCCCCCTTAAAGAAAATTCGACCCGAATTTTAACGAGACTCACCTTAAACAAAGAGCCACGGAAATTTCCTCTCGATCTCACCTCGGAGCTCCCAAGTCGACTCCTCGATATTATGATTCCTCCAAAGGACTCTAACCAACGCAATGCTCTTGCTCCTCAACTCTTGAACTTTAGAATCTACGATCCGAACCGGTCGTTCCTCATAAGACATATCGGGCTCAATATCCTCCGGTATCCTCGGTAACACGTGAGACGGATCATGAACATACTTCCGAAGCATAGAAACGCGAAAGACGTTGTGCAACCGGTCTAAGGATGACGGTAACGCAAGACGATACGCTAGAAGTCCAACCTTTCCCAAAATCTCAAACCCACCTTCGGAGATACTTTTAAGAACACCAAATCACCGGTCTGAAAACTAAGATCACGTCTTCGGTTATCTGCGTAGCTCTTATGTCGACTCTGGGCTGTCTTCAATCTATCCCGGATAACTTTAACTTTCCCAACCGAATCCCGAAGCAAATCAATACCTACGATCTTCGCTTCACCAACCTCATCCCAACAAATAGGCGATCTACACTTTCTTCCATACAAGGCCTCAAACGGTGCCATCTCGATACTAGCCTGATAACTGTTGTTGTAAGAGAATTCCACTAACGGTAGGTGCGAATCCCAAGAATTGGAAAAGTCTATCGAACACGCTCGCAACATATCCTCAAGAATCTGATAGTCCTCTCGGATTGACCATCGGTCTGAGGATGAAAAGCTGTACTGAATCGCAATTCTGTACCCAAAGCTTCCTGAAACGCCTTCCAGAATATAGAAGTAAACCTCGGGTCTCGATCTGACACAATGCTAACCGGAACCCCATGCAATCTAACAATCTCATCAATATAAATGGTCGCAAGCTTCTCCATCGAATATCTGATGTCAATAGGCAAGAAATGGGCACTCTTGGTCAATCTATCCACTATTACCCAAACACTATCATACTTCCTACGGGTAAGAGGTAGTCCCGTAACGAAATCCATAGTCACATGCTCCCATTTCCACTCGGGAATCTCTAACGGCTGAAGCAATCCCGCGGGTCTCTGATGCTCGGCTTTGACCTGCTGACACGTTAAACACCTCGATACATACTCAGCTATTTCCCTTTTCATATTAATCCACCAAAATCGTTGCTTCAAATCCAGATACATCTTCGTACTACCCAGATGAATAGTATATCTCGATTTGTGGCCCTCATCTAAAACTTGCCTCTTTAATCCACCAATATCGGGTACACACAAACGACCATGGAAAGTCAACACTCCAATCGGGCTAACAGAAAAATCCTCGAAATTCTTTTCCTTCAATTTACCCATTACCTTCACTAACTCGGGATCTTCTTTCTGAGCTTCCTTTATTCTCTGAATTAGGGTCGGAGACACCCTAATGTTCGCAAAAATAGCCCCATGTCTCGATTCACGAGGAGACCAATCTCGAACATCCTCAAGCATTTTCCACTCTCGAACCATCATCGAAGCCACATAAGATTTTCTACTAATCGCATCGGCTACTACATTCGCCTTCCCCGGATGATAAGAAATCGTACAATCGTAATCCTTCAACAATTCCATCCATCGGCGCTGTCTATTATTCAACTCTTTCTGGGAGAAAAGGTATTTCAGACTCTTGTGATCGGTAAAAATCTCAAACTTCGCTCCATAAAGGTAGTGCTTCCACTTGTACAACGCAAATACAATAGCCGCTAACTCCATATCATGAGTCGGGTAATTCTGTTCACTCGGGGTCAACTTCCTCGAAGCATAAGCAATTACTTTCCCGTTCTGCATCAACACACACCCCAAACCTTCTTTCGAAGCATCACTATATATCACTAGGCCATCGCTCCCATTAGGCAAACTCAAGATCGGTGCGGTAGTCAACCTTTTCATCAATTCCTCGAAACTCTTGTCACATTTCTCGGTCCACACAAACGGAACATTCTTCCGGGTCAACTGAGTCATCGGAGTAGCAATCCTCAAAAACCCCTCAATAAACCTTCGGTAATACCCGGCTAAACCAAGAAAGCTTCTAATCTCTGTCACTGATTCGGGTCTCTTCCAATCCACTATAGCCTCTATCTTTGAATGATCCACCGAAATCCCATCTTTCGAAATAACATGACCCAGAAATGACACCCTCTCGAGCCAAAATTCGCATTTACTAAATTTCGCAAATAATTTCTCCCTCGCGAGAACGGATAAAACTGTCCTCAAATGCTGCTCGTGCTCCTCTCGAGATTTCGAATTAACAAGAATGTCGTCGATGAAAACCACCACGAACGAGTCAAGATACGGATGGAAAATCCGGTTCATCAAATCCATAAACACGGCCGGCGCGTTAGTCAACCCAAACGGCATAACCAAGAACTCATAATGACCATACCGAGTGCGAAAAGCAGTCTTCGGAATATCCTCCGATCGAACATTCAACTGATGGTACCCACTCCTCAAATCAAGTTTAGAGAAAACCACGGACCCTTGAAGCTGATCAAACAAATCATCAATGTGCGGTAGAGGGTACTTGTTCTTCACCGTAACCTGATTCAACTTCCGGTAATCGATGCACAATCTCAACGAACCGTCTTTCTTCCGCACAAATAAAACCGGTGCTCCCCACGGGGAAACACTAGGGCGGATAAACCCTCGATCAAGCAACTCTTGCAACTGAACCTTTAATTCCTTCAACTCTGCGGGAGCTAACCTATAAGGCGCTTTCGAAATTGGAGCCGTACCCGGCAAAAGATCTATACAAAACTCAATCTCTCGATCGGGAGGCACATCATACTCGGTAGAGAAAACATCAGGAAATTCCCGAACTACCCGAACACTATCCAAACTAGGGGATTCCTTCCTAGTATCAAGAACACTAGCTAAATACCCTTCACAACCACTATGCAATAATTTTCTCGCTTTCATAAAAGAAATTAAGCGAACCTTCCTACTCAGAGGACTAGCCTCAAACACAAATTTAGGCACACCGGGAGTAGAAAAAGTAACAGTTTTCTTACGGCAATCAACGGAAGCATGAAACTTGCTCAACCAATCCATACCCAAAATGACATCAAAGTCTTGGATAGGAAGAACTACCAAATCCGCACAAAGGACTCGACCACAAATAACCACGTCACAAGCACGAAAGACTCGATCAGAAATCAAGCATTCTCCTATAGGGGTCGACACCTCTAGCACGTACGGTAAAGACTCGAATGCAGCATTTAACATAGAAGCAAATTGCACAGAAATGTATGAATGAGATGATCCTGGATCTACTAACGCTCGTGCGCTCACATTAGACACAGAAACAATACCTCCAATAACGGATGGATCATCGGTAGCTTGTTGTTGATTCATGGCAAATACCCTTCCTTGGACTCTGGGCTTCCCAGCGGCATCCCTTTTCTGACCCTGATTATTACCAACTCCTGACCCGGATGCTTGTCCTCTACCTCTTGGGCAATCTTTTACAAAGTGACCCATTTGACCACAATTTGTGCAACTTCCTTGCTTCTTCCAACAACGGTCTTCAGAATGACCTTCCTTTTGACAATACGAACAAAGCCTCCTAATTTGGCTCCCTTGGTTCCCGGAAGTGGTACCCGGGTTCCTTGGGATCGGTTGCCCTCGGAACTGAGATTGTCCCCCAAAGTTACCTCGATTATCAATCCTTGGTTGTGACTTGCTCTGGGCTCCTTGCTTACTCGGGTTGGCCATCTCGGTCTTCCGCTTATGTTCCCCAATATCTTGCTCTATCAAATAGGCTCGGTCCACCGCATCTTGGAATGTCACAATCCGTTGGGCAATAAGTTGAGTACGGATGGAGGTCTTCAATCCCCGAATGAATCTCATAGCCTTTTGTTCCTCGGTCCTCACCAAATAGTCGCAATACCGGGCTAATTCTATGAACTTCGCCGAGTATTGTGCTATAGACAACACACCTTGCTCCAGGTTGAGTAGCTCGATCTCCTTTCGGTTTTGATCAACAACCGGAATGAAATGCTCCTTGAATTTGCGCACAAACAACTCCCACGCATACACCGTGTGATTATCATCCCAAGTAGCTTTAATACCTTTCCACCAATGCTCGGCGGCACCCACAAGCTTGTAAGCCGCAAACCGGACCTTGTCCTCATCCGTGCACCCAAACACATCATAAATCTTCTCCATCGACTCAATCCATAACTCAGCTTTCCGAACATCGGGTTCCCCATTGAATTCAACCGGTTTCAACTTCAGAAATTGCTCCAAACCATAGCGGGGTGGTGCTTGTTCTACCCTCGGACCTTGATCATATATGGCCTTCATGGCCGCCTCAAACATGCCTTGAAACATGGCACGGGCTTCTTCCCTTGTATCATTCTGATTCTGTGCCCCGCTAGTACCTCCTCTGTTTCTTCTTCCAGACATTGAGAACAATTACCTGCATAAGACATCAACCGTTAATCACTCCGCACACTACTACCCACCTAGGTCATACTAATCCACCTAGACTTATACTTAGAGCTAATGCCATAGCTCTGATACCAACTGTCGCGACCCCGGACCCCGCGGGCCCGGGACCGCGATCTGGACGTCGACTCTAAAACCAAAACTGAGAAATACTGAAGTTAAAAATTCCATTTGATACCAAAAGGGTAATGATCCAAAGTTTTACAAAACCAAGTTTGATAAAAACTAATTACAACTATCATAAACTTCCACAAGTTTATGCCCAACAAAATACAAATATACAAATCTTAGTGACGTCATTGTTTGGTACAACTACCCCAAAATGGTTACACATTTACATAATGTAAACCAACCTATAATAACCTTCCCAAAAAGAATGGATCCACACTCGACGTCCTCTTTCTCGTGATCAGCGAGACTAATCCTTAGCACCTGGGGGGGGGGGTTAAGGAAAAACAAAGATAAAGGAAAGGGGGTGAGATAAATCTCAATAAGTTACTAATGCAACTACATGACATGCTATGATGCAATATACAAGAAGCAATAATAAATATCACATAGCACATAGCATTTATCACATAACAGATAGCAGCGGAAATAAACACATAACAAAGGATATAGCCAAGGTTTTCCAAACCGGAACATCCAAATAAAGGATCGCTGCGCAGCTTCAATAATCAACAATCATCATCTTCATAATAGCATGAAAGCCGAAGAGAAAACCCCCGGTACCGGAACCAATAACCAAATGAAGTGTCACAAAGGACGGGAGACATGCCACAAAGTCATGCTCCAAGTAAAGCTAAAGTGCACACAAAGGAGCTAGCTCTTCTCACATCCAAGGCCAATCTGGAGGAGGGTAATAATGGGGCAAAACAATGGTCAACATCACAATGGACTTGGCCGTGCCATCATAATGTTTCTCATCGCCCAAACACACACAAAATACCAGCTGGACTTTCACGTAAAGGCTAAGTAATAAAATACTAGCACGATAAACACAAAGGATTCCAAAGTAGGGAATCACACCAAATAATCACCAAAAAGATGAAATGAACCAACAATACACAATAAAGGTGCTTCAAAGTCCCAATTAACAATTAATGAATTTCAAACACAAACTTGATCACAAAGGACCCAATTCTATCACTAAAGTGTACTATAATGTTCACTAAGGTCAACTAGAAGGACACCCAAGACTGAGACCAAACACGTTCTTCAATCACACAAATTAACAAAATGTAAAGTTTTAGGGGTTCTGTGCGGCCGCCCAAAGTGGGATGTGCGGTCGCCCAAAAAGCCTCAAAACAAGAACAAAAGCTTTCAGAAAGATGCGCGGTCGCCCAGGAAATTTTGTGTGGCCGCCCAAGCATCTGAATTTCCAGAAATCGGGAAGAACAACATGGTTTCTTCCATTTTCAAACCCAAAACACATTCAACCCAAAATCCAACCTTCCAACTCACATACTAACATACCAAAACAACCAATAAGTCTAAAAAAGACTCAAACAACAACATTTAACAATCAAAATCAAGAATCAAACCCAACATTCAAGATTTCACCATTTTTGATCAAAACCCAAAATAAATTCCCAATAAATTCAAAACCCAACCAAACTTCAAATATAACACATCAAACATTATCTAAACATGATATGAACATTTTAGCATCAAAATGGGGGAAAAGTAACTTACTTGATAAATCTCAAAGTTGACGGAATTCAATTCTTTTTGGTTCTACGCGATCCTATCGACGATCTAAACAAGGTTCACGTTTTAAGAAATGAGAAATAACTAGAGGAAGATGAAGGAAATGAAGAGAGAAGTAAAGGAAGAAAACTTACCCAAAACTTAGAGAGAGAGGGAGAGTTTGCTGGAGAGAGAGAGATGGAGAGAGTGAGGGAGGAGGTGAGGGAGGTGAGGGGAATAGGGAGGGAGTAGGGGAATTATTTTAAAAAGTTACATCTAGGCCCCTCCCCTTCTGCTAACACAAATGCCACACTCCCTACTAACAATTAAGACCCAACAATACCACACTAACCCAAATGACCCAAATAAAATGCTAGGCATAATCATTATAACACATAAAATGCACACATAATTATTTAAATAAATAATAATTTAAATAAATAATAATTTAAATAAATAAATAAGCAAGCAAATAATTAAATAAAAATCATTTAATTACTAATAAAATAGAGCCTAGATTTCGGGTCGTGACAGTGCGGGCCATCTTGTGGTACTGTTTATCGCAGATCCTATTCCCGAGTGCGGGGACCTTTTGATGATTTTATCTTTTGGGTGCTCTGGCTGATTTGGAGCAGGCGAGTCAGGTTTTGTGGGGCGGATCCGGGCTGGCGGAGATGTATAGAGCCCTTGATATTTTCTCGAGGTCTAGTACCTCGTCTTTTGACTGTTTTCAGTTTGCCTTTGAGGTATGTCTCTGACTCAATCTTTCATTCCGTGTCTGTCTTTTGTTTAGAATCGTATAGACTGAAATGATGCCTTTTCCACAGGTGTGGGTCTACGAGCTGTTCCATATTGCTCCTTTTACTGTGCAGGGGGTGAAGGAAGTCCCAGTTACGAGATTCTGGGTAAAGAGCAACCGGTTGGAGGGCCGCGGCAAGGCCAGGAAGACTCCAGATCTGGGGATTTTCACTACGAGGTTGAGTGGTCCTTTACATGAGGACTTCCAGTTCTTCCCTTGGTCAGATCAGGTGCTGGCAGGGGTCGGTCAGGCTCAGGAGTTTACTGCTTCCCGATGCTTCTTGACGGGGTTGACTGGGATGCCATGTATCTTGGCGAGAGAGTCTGCAGACAGCATAGCAGACATCCTATGATATAGGCCCCGCTTGAGCCGCCGAGGAACATGTTGTATCTGGCTAAGCTGAGGGCGAGTGGTGACTACCGGGTTAGGCTCCGACCCATTTATACCAGAGTGGGGCTGATTATGAGTGGTTTGTGGAGCATGTGCTGCTGAGTCTATAGGTCCTGGTAAGGAGGCAGGAGGGTGCCTATCTGGATAGCTCGAGTAGAGGGGCCAGATATGGTATGGACATGCCGCGATTCCCAGACAGTGTTTGGATGCAGCGGGGTGGTGTTGAGGTGGACTTCGACCTGACTCCCACTGTGGTTGATGAGGTTACTGGGGCCCAGCTTGCTCCTATTGGAGCTACGGTGTGATACCCTTTGTCTTTCATTTCTGTCTTGTACACACACACACTTTATCCGCTCTGTTTGTTGGGGAAATATCTTTGAGAGGCCATTCTGGAGCTTGACCGCTGCTTGTACTTGTCGTCAGGAGGACGTGGTGTTACCGCAGCGGAGGGAGAGGTCGCCTGTGGAGGCTTCTCGCCCATCTCGTGTCCGTCGAAGATCTACTAGAGGTAGGGGCTCAGGAGCCGGTGGGTCCCATTATGTGCAACAGCGGGGCCGTGGTGACAATGATGGGAGTGATAATGAGGAAGAGGATGTTGATGTCGAGGGATCCAATTCAGACTAGACTTTTATTTCCTGCATTTCGTTAGAGAGAGGAGGAACAGACAGATACATATTTATGTACAATATTTTATTTGTTTTTGGATGTATTTAATTAATTAGTATTTTATTTACATGCTTTTATATTTTAGGGATTGCACACTGTCGGGTATTTCCACGTTATTTATCGGACCTCTTTTGTGCCTTGGGACCTTAAATATGTCTGGAAATGGTCCATTCCGGCGTTTGTTGGGGACGGGCTGGCAATCTGTCTGAACTGGCTTAAGTGGCCGCATGGCCAATTATCGTATGAGAGACTGGCCGCGCAGCTGAACCTTGATCTGACACGATTTTCGTCAGATTTTTCCTTGTACGATCAGGACTTGAACTCCCTACCCTATATATTAACAGCCTACGCAAACAGACGAGGCAGACATCAGTTTTTCTTCTTTTGCTCTATATTTTGATCTTTCCATGCTTTTCAGATGGACAAACACCCTAGGATTTCTGAGGAGAGACAGAATTATTTCATCAAGAGTTTGAAGCTCTGGGTTGGGAAGCTTTCAAAGACAACTCATGCAAAATTTGATAGGAGATTCAGAATTAGGTGCCTTTGGTCCTTGTATAGGGTTAAGTCCGATGAGAACCTGATTCGTGCTGCTGCTAAATTCTGGGACAATGAGAATCATGTCTTCAAATTTTCTTACAATGAAATCACCCCTACGTATGAAGATTTTTCAGCTCTTTGTGGTGCGATAGTGACAGATAGGGTAGCTATGCCACAGTCTCAAGTGCCTTCTGAACTTTGAATTTCCCAACCGCTGAGGATTTCTTTCGAAGATGCTAGGGGTTTGCTGTTGGATGGTGATGTTAACCTCTGTGGGCTTCCTATCAGGTTTATTAATAGCACAGTAGAGTCTGACATGGCTCTGGATTGTCTGGCACTTTGTCTGTTTGCCTCGATATTATTTCCATCTTACGTAGGAGTAGCTACCATGGGTTGTCTTGATATGGTGGATCAGGCTCGAGCCAATCGCAGTATCTTCCCTTGCTTGCATGGGGAGACCTTGCATGGTAATGGAGAATTGGCTTCAGGAGCTCGAAAGATGACCAAGGGTAGTACCAGACTGTTAACCTTGTGGCTGCAGGAAAGACTTCGAGTCTTGGAGGACGAGAATGTACAATGGGAGAAGGAGACCGATTTGGCTCAACTAGCACCTATTGAGAGGAAAAGAGAGAGGGAAGGCCCAAGTGGGGTGACTCAACTTAGGAAGGCTTTATTTGAAGATCCTACTAGACAGGCTAGACGTGGACGAAAAGACAAGAAACCTAAAAGGGATGAGGAAAAGGAAGAAGAGGGATGACTCCGAGTATCCAACTACAGTCGTTGCAGACACATAGTTTAGAATTTAGTTATTTTTAGTTTATTTAAATTTCAAAGTAGGTTATTTATTCCCAGGTTCTTTCAAGCTTAGACTCATCAAATAAATGTTAACGTGTAGTGACTTGTGGAAGTAGAGATTTCGCTTTAGTTATAAACAGATTGTTTGCTTTATTTGAAATTTTACTCAAACCAGATTTGGATTTTTATTTATTTTTGAGACCGCACCTTTGAAGGTTGCCTACATTCCCTTTTTACAAGTAGGGCTAAGGGGCTCAGGTCACCGTAGTTCATTTCTGATTGTAGAAAAGGAAGATAGAAGAGGGGGAAGTAGAGATGATGTAATATTTTTTTATTTTTTTTAAGGGGATGGTCGTTGTAGGAGACCGTTGATGGAGAGCTCTGCTGGTGGAGAGTACCGCTGATGAAGAGTACCATTTGTGGAGAAAAACCATAGTGGTCAATTGTAGTAGCGTCGGAGCTTACTGATGTTCACTGGTTCTCTGAACTGATTGCCATCCAAATCTGCCATTCTGACTGCACCTCTAGAGAAAATATTTTGTACTACATAAGGGCCAATCCATGCCGGGGCCCATTTACCCAAGGGGTTGAACTTGTTCGGGAGGCTTACTTTGAGCACCAAGTCACCTTCTTTTATGTCTACCGGTTTCACTTTCTTCTTAAAGGCGTCGGTGGTTCTCCTCTGATAGGCTCTGATGTGTTTCATAGATTTGAGTCTCCTTTCATCTAGAGTAGCTAATTGATCGTAGCGACTATGGAGCCATTCTACTTCATTTACTTGATTCTCGAGCAACACCCTTAAGGATGGTATTTCTAATTCGATGGGTAGGACTGCTTCCATGCCGTATGTAAGAGTGTAAGGAGTTTCACCGGGGCGGTGCGTACTGATGTTCTGTAGCCCCAGAGTGCCAAGGGTAACTTGTCGGGCCAATCCCTTCCTCTTATGGCCATTTTTCTTATAATTTGCTTGACGGTCTTGTTAGCTGCTTCAACTGCTCTGTTGGTCTGAGGATAATACGGGGAGGATTTCTTCCTTTCTATCCTGAATTCAGTGAGTAATCGGGTTGTCTCTGCTTCGAAGTGGCTACCATTGTCTGATATAATCAAATTCGGGACACTATAGCGGCACATGATATTTTCTTTGATGAATTGCGCTACCTTCTTGGAATTCAACACCTTGTAAGATTGGGCTTCCACCCATTTAGTGAAATAGTCCACAGCCACTAGTACAAATTCATGACCGTTGCTTCCTGCGGGATGAATTTTACCGATGATATCAATGCCCCATGCTGCGAATGGCCAAGGAGTGGTCATACTGTAGAGGTCATGAGGTGGAATGTGGTTCAAGTTGGAACATACTTGACACTTGTGGCATTTTCTGACCCATTGGATGCAATCTGTCTCCATGGTGATCCAGTAGTAGCCCATGCGAGTAATCTTCTGTCAGAGCATTCTTGCATTCATATGCGGGCCGCATAACCCATTGTATACCTCCTCCATGATGGTTTCGGCTTTCTTGCTTCCCACACATAAAAGTAGGATACCGTCATAGTGCCTCTTGTATAGAGCATTATCTAGTAGTACGAACTGCCCTGCTAGCCTCTTTAGCGCTTGAAGGCTCTTGGCTTTAACGTTTCCTTCGAAGGAGGTTTCCCCATGCTTAAGGAACTTGTAAATTTGCGCATACCACTGATCTTCGACTGCCTCTGACTGAGTTTGGATTTCACAACAATATGCAAGGTTTTCTCTTCGGCCAACTCTGAAAGGCTTGACTATCTCCCTTCAGGGATTTCTACCAGCGATGCCAAGGTGGCGAATGCGTCGGCGAATCTGTTTCTGTCTCGTGGGAGATAGTGAAATGTGACTTCTCGAAATTGTCCGATTAGTTCATCCATGTAAACTTGGTATAACTGCAAGTAGGGGTCCACAGTCTTCCATTTCTTTGCCGTCTGGTTTATAATCAGAGCCGAATCACCGTATACCTCCAACTCTTTTACATTTCGCTCTATGGCTGCTTCTAAACCTGCTATGCATGCTTCGTATTCAGCAGCATTGTTGGTGGTTGTAAAGTTCAACTTTATTGCTATTGGCATGTGTTCGTCTTTAGGATCAACTAGAAGAAGCCCCACTCTGTTGCCTCTTTTGTTTGCGGCCCTGTCGAAGAATAGCTACCATTTGTCTGCAGCTTCCACCTCAAAAATACCATCATCCGGATATTTGGGGTCCGATCCTCGTTCTTCGGTGCTTGGAGAATCTGCTAACTGGTCTGCCATAGCTCTCCCTTTAACTGCCTTTCTTGGAATATAAGTGATGTCGAATTCTCCCAGAAATACTGACCACTTGGCGAGTCTTATGGATATTGATGGTTTATCGAACAAGTACTTGATCGGGTCCATTTTTGATACTAGCCATATAGGGTTAGATACCATGTAATGCTTGAGCTTGGAGACTACCCATACCAGTCCAGTGCATGTCTTTTCTAATGCTGAATAGTTGAGTTCACTGCCTTGTAACTTCCGACTGAAAAAGTATATGGCGTTTTCTATCCGAGAATACTTAGCTTCTTGTGCCAGCATGACTCCGACGGCGGTGTCTATTACCGTTAAGTATAGCAGTGGCGGCTTCTCCTTATGTGGCGGACGTAGGATTGGGGTATTCACCAGGTACCTTTTAATCTTCTCAAAGGCCTCTTGGAAATCGTGATTCCATTTGACATTGGCGGATTTCTTCATTAGCTTGAAGATCGGTTCACATACTGTAGTCAACTGGTTGATGAATCGACTGATGTACTGTAGTCTTCCCATAAATGCTTTGACCTCAGTTTCTGTATGGGGTGGCTTCATATCCATAATTGGTTGAATCTTTCTTGGGTCGGCTTCTATTCCGCGTTCCGTGACCATGTATCCTAGAAATTTTCCTCGAACAACCCCGAACGTGCACTTAGCAAGGTTCAGACGCATGGAGTGTTCCCTCAGTCTGTTGAAGAACTTCCGTAAGTCAATTAGGTGTTGAGCGTTGGAACCTTTGGAATGTATAATCATGTCGTCTACGTAGACCTCGATTTCCTTATGAATCATGTCATGAAATAAGGCAGTCACAGCCCGTTGATAGGTAGCCCCAGCATTTCTAAGCCCAAATGGCATTACGGTGTAGCAGTACGTTCCACATGGTGTGGTGAAAGCAGTCTTTTCTTGGTCTTCCTCAGCCATCTTGACCTGATTATACCAGGCGAAACCATCCACAAATGACTTGACTTCGTAGTTAGCCATTGCTTCTACTAGCATGTCGATGTTGGGAAACGGAAAATCATCCTTAGGACTTGCTTTGTTAAGATCACGGAAATCCACACAAACTCTGACTTTGCCATTAGCCTTCCTTACTGTAACGATGTTTGATAACCACGTCGGATACTCAATCACCCTTATGAAACCCACTCTGAGTAGCTTCTCAATTTCTTCTTTCACTTGCAGAGACCATTCTGGCTTGATGCGGCGAAGCTTCTGTTTTACCGGCTTGGTGTCTGGCGCTATCGGAATTCGGTGTTCTACGATGGAATTGTCCAGCCCCGGCATATCTTTGTAATACCATGCAAATACGTCGACATACTCCATGAGTAACCCGATCAGTGCTTCTCACTCTTCGCCTTGAAAGAAGCTTCCAATATGTGTTTCCTTTGGCTCATCGTCCATCCCCAGATTCACACATGTTAACACCTCATCGACAGCTTGGGCTCGATTTTCCCTTTGATTGATAACCTGCTCTGAGATTTCTCGAATGTATTCGTTATTAAGTTCGTCTGTGTCTGCATCTTTTAATGAATCTTTATTAACCATTTGTATATCATTAGATTGATTAGTTAATTTATCATTTATAAGAGCGCCTATATCGGGATACTCAGAAAGATAGAGATTTTCATTTAGAGCGAAGGGAAAGATAGCGTTAGCGACCATTTCATAGTCGTCCGACGTGAGGTCGTTAGACTTGGATGAAGACTCGAATTCATAGGTGAAGACATCGGACCTAGATGGCCTAGACGACTTTGGTGAGCTAACAGGAGATTCGATAGGGGAGGTTATAGGGGGAGCAGTAAGTCCAAGCTCCTCGATCATGAAGTCTGTCGTTGCTATGGGCCCACCATATGTGCACCAATTCTTTAACTTGTCAACCATTGGTGAGACCAACGTCCTTGGATCGATGTTGTTTGTCTGGTTTTCGATCATGGATACGAAGTTGTCAGGGGATGATGAGCATGCGGTATTTGGAGATAAATTATATAATGACAGAGAGTAATAAGGAAAATCACTATCATTAATAATTTCTGAAGCACAATCCGAGTCAACATCGGGTGCCTCGCCATCCGCCACAGTCATTTCGGTCAGATTGGCGAGGTCTGTCCCGTTTCTAACTCAAATGAGAGTCTCTCTAGGGTCCTCTACTTGACAATTATGTATAAGTTCTTGAATAAGAGTCTTTAGAGCGAAAAAATCTTCAATGTCATGACCGGTTACTTGGTAGTAATCACAAAAACTTTCTTGATTGCCGTCCGGGCGGGGATGATATCTTTCCAACGGTTGAATCATCCTCATTGCTATCAGACCATTGTACATGAGATCCAGGGTGATTTGTAATTGCTCGAAGGCGTCCATCATCTCTAGCAAGCCTATCTTGTCATCATCGACCATATTCACACCTCCATTGTTTGGTAGTGTGTTTGCTACGGTGAACGTACCTTTAGGCTTCTCAATCTTTCCATCGGCTATGAGCTTTTGGATGGCACGCTTGAGTTGGATGCATTCGTCGGTGACGTGTCCGATGTGCTTATGATACTTGCAGAACTTGGTTGCATCAAGAATAGTTTTCTTGTTGAATGGTTCATAGTTCTCAAGTGGCTTGATCAAGCCCTTCTTTATCAAAACTTCGAACACTTTGCTAGTAGGCATGCCAAAGTCATCGAAGTGATCTTCCTTTCAGGGAAAGCTGTTTGTAACTGCTTGGACATCAAAGGCGGAGTTGTCTTGGACCATGATTACTTGACCGGCGACCTCTTTAGATCTAGGAGCGGTATTTGTCGGAGCTTTGTAGTGGAAGGAAGAGTTTCCCGCTTTGGCAGTTTCTTTAGCAACACTAGTAATGCCGGCTTCGTGTCTGACCCCAGCATCGACCATTTCTCGCAGATCAGGAAAGGAACCATTGCCAATCGCCACCCTAAGCGCGGGCAACAAGCATATAAAGAAGATTTTCTTTTGTTCCTTTGCCTTAGGAGGGTATTGTACCTCTGCTAGCTTGTGGTTCCACCTCTTGTAGAAGTCATAGATAGGCTCACCGGGCCTTTGCATGGTGTTCTCCGAGTCAGTATGGTTGACGTGCCAATCTAGGTTCGACTGATACTTCTCGCAGAAAGTAGCGGTGATTTTTTCCCATGTCTCGTTCGGAAGGATCCAAACTCAAAAACCAACGGAGAGCGATTCCGTCCAAAGTGGTGTGGAAGACTCGGGCCATTTGCTCATTGGTGCAGTCACGGGCTCTCATGGCTAATACATAACTGTCGAAATGAGTCTTGGGACAAGTAATACCATGGAATGTAGAGACCTTCGACATCTTGAAGTCCCTAGGTAGAGCACCCACATTACTTGGGTCAATGGTCTTAACAATTGGAGCGGATTGCTTGGGGACCGTGTTGGATAGCTTGCGAATCTATTCTTGCATGGCAACTACTAAAGGGTGATTGGAGAAGTCTGTACTACTATAGGCTTGAGTAGCGAGAGGAGCAGTGGAGATTGTAGGTACGGCGGCACCGATTCTCAACGGTAGTGAAGCTGGTGGAAACTTAGTAGAGGACAAGTAACTACCCATCAATTCTGGTGACGGCTTATACGGACCCTTGCTGGAGGTTGCTTTAGTACCGAAATTAGGAGGCGGAACCCTTTGGTAGTTGGGCACTTTGAGAGGGATAGCATCATCATTGGCAGCGTAAGTTACAGGCACTGTCTCGTCTTCGATAAGAATAGCCTCCCCATTATGGAAACTAGTTGCTACACCTTTCTTCTTCATTTCAGTATGAAGATGATCTTTGAGCTCTTGGTTGACCCTTTCTAGAGACTTGCTTCGATCCTCAAGCTTAGAGATCTGTAGCATGAGGTTGGTGAAGAAAGCATGGAGAGGTGGCGGAATGTCCGAGGGCTTGATACTGGCGGCGATCTCTGGATCGGCAGCATCAGTGGAGACTGGCGGAGTGGAGACATTAGGAGTAGTAGGCTCTGATGATGGAGACATGTTGATGCAGAGACTGAAGACTGAGCTTGCGGAAGGCTTGACCGTTGAAGACGGCCATCGGAACGGACCCAAACTTGATTCTCTGTAGAGGTAGCGAACGAGAGGTTTAGGAAGGGACAAGGCTCATGCAATGTATTTTGTTATTTACAAAACCATGTATTATTAGTCCTAATGGTTGGAAGGGGTACCCCTTTTTTGGGTTACTATCTACAAAACCTAGATCAGTGGAGGTCATCACTATGTCTATAGACCCCTCGTTTTTCACCTGTATTGCACCTCCCAAACGGAAAATTTAGGTGAGGGTCCTATAGGGCAAGCGACTTCCACCGACCTAACGGATCCTAGCGACTAACCCTTGTTTAAAGGCATTTAACGTAACGTTTATGTTACTTCCGTTAAGTTTTTAACGAGTTGAGATCCTTGTACAAAGTATCACTCGGCTTACCATATGCACACCCTGGTAGGGAATTTCATTTTTTGTGCTTTTTTCTCTCGAAGGATCTCGACTCATTAAAGACTTAACGGATGACGGCATGAACGACACGTTAATTGTCTATAAAGAAAAGCTAGTCAAACCAACCGGTCAACTTTGGAGTGTCCTAGACTCTGTGAGTGCATGGTTTCGAAATGAACAAGGGATTAACCTCGACTGCTTCACAAGTGAAAACAGTGAGTTAGATAGCCCGGGTGCCACGAAGATAGAGGCGACAGGATCACCAAAATCTGTGCACTCAGTGGAGTATCCAGTAGGGTGTGCAGTGTGACACGGACCTAGTGGTAGTGTGCGGACAACAACTAGTTATTTTTTAGGGAGAAAATAGAGATTTTTTTTGTATTTACATGTATGCAATGCAAAACAGTTAAAAAGGATACAATAGGAAACGGGTAAGATATTAACGCACTAAAGTACAAGGGAGGCAAACATGTACAAGAGATAAAATACAAGGGGGAAAAGAACAAGTAAGTACAATCATGATATTGACGAAAGTTTGACCCTCTATGTTTGAAGATGTTCAAAGCTAGTTCCCCAGCAGAGTCGCCACTGTGAATACCCCTTTCCGAATGCGGGCGATGCACGGGAAGTCTTTCTTTTATTATCTTTATTTATCTTTTCTATGGGATTAGGATATTCAAATTGGCATTTAACTTATTAAGAGTCGCCACGTTTTTTTATTGAGCTAAAACATTGAGAAACAGCTAACAGAGAGGGTTTGGGGGTCAAGTTACGACAAGAGAAGAATATCAAGTTATCACTCCTATCGCCCGAGCAGTCGGACTTTCTATCATGATGAATGTTGTTAGTAGTGTGTTAGTGATTGAGACCGGATCCGAAGATTGCCTACATTCTCGTGATGAGAAGCTTAGGTCAGCGTAGTTCGCACATAATCCGAATAGAGAGAAGAAGCGGGATCATGCATAATGAAGGGGGATGAGAAAGAATCATACAAGATGATCACATCCTAGAATAATGATTATACCATTGATAAGACCAATGTATATTCATCATATTCATCCTTGGAGAGTTATTGATCATGGGAATATTTACCTAAAGTTTAGGTTTTACAAGTAGTTTCTAGATCTCGGATCATCGGCTATACAACTATAACAATATAAACAGGGATTAAAACATTAGATCTAGCACGTTATACATAGGATAAGCCGTAGATCTAGCATAATAATAAGAATATCATGAAACAAGTATGAAATAAACACATAAGCATGAAGATCGCTACCCTAGATATAGAGCATATTATGAATTCTAGAAAGAACATGAAGAACACGTTATGAATCATATGAATATAGATGTATAAACATAATGAAACTAGCATAAATTAGATCTAAACTAAGAAAACATCACAAATTCTCACCAATCTTGACAAGAACGAAGTTGAATCTCTCGCGCGGATTCGCCGGACCTTCGGGATTTCTAGAAAGGCTTAGAGAGAGAGAGTTCTGCCGTCAGTTTAGGCTATAGAACTCGGGGGAGAGAATTGTGTTTTGAAATAATGAGCTGAGGTCTCCTATTTATAAGAAAAGTTGACCTGGAAGGAGTGGCCGCCCGGCTGGAAGAGTGGCCGCGCGGCTGGTCCAAGGGATTAGCATGGTTTTCGAGGCTCTGATCAATCTGAACTCTGGAGGACTCCTAGATGACGTCTATCTTCGATCCCTCATCCGATCAGTCAAGAATATCTTCTTATCTGGGCTTTTCGGGAAATCCTGGATAAGTCCTGCGCAGTTCATAAATACCTGGGAGGTCCCTGTGAGTTATAGAATGTCTAATAACTCATTTTCAGGTTGGGTACTAACAGATTTGTTGGACTGGACAATGTAAATTCAAGAAATGACTTGTATTGCAAAAGGCCCTTGACTGAATCGAGGTACAATGGTAAAGTTTGACTGCAATAGTCACTCAAAACACATTAACCTCAGATTCAGAATGCGGACAGTTGGCTCAAGTATTAATGGAAATACATCATAATTTAAAAAGTTGCAAATTCATCTCCCTCTATATATATGACATTTTTGTGTTTGTTTGCTATAATTTCATTCTTATATAACATATTTGTTTCTCATCTAAAATACAGTAATCTATCCCAGAGAACGAATTATGGTAAGGCAAGGGCAAGGGTAAGGGTATGGGCAAGAAAAGCAAGGGAAATGTTCCACATTCCACTCAGTCAAGTTCCTCGATGAGGTTTAAGAAGACAGGTTGTTCAGATTACTCGAGGTGCACCACAAGGCTTCAATACATTTTTCCGTCTCATGTCCAAGACGTAAATATGTTATTTCGTTGTCCATTGGCGCCCTGTACGGGGCGTACTACTACTAGACCCAAGGATACACGGGGATACTCAAACCTGCTATTGAGTTCGGTAAATCTGAAAGATTTGGTGAAATTGCTAGGATTGAACACAGAGCACCGAGGTTTATTTGGATACGGTTTTGGATGCATGTGATCCAAAAAAAAACTACATGTTGAACGATGGAAGTGATGGTGCGGGTCCTATGGTGATGGTATAGTGGTATTTGATTTGATGGAGTATTAGTATTTTAGCTGTATTCTAGTATCGTCCAAACATCGAACAACATCTATGTTATTTTAAAATTCGTTAAGAATTTTTATGCTATTTATTTCTGCTTTAACTCTGTGCTAGTATATGTGCAATGTTTTAAAAATTACATGTGGATTCGGTTAATATTTTAATAATTTTGGTAGTATTAAGGTTTACAAAGTTGGAAAATTACAGTTGCTTATGACAACATGCAGATAAGTAGGAAACACAAAAAAAAAAAAAAACAAAGATAAATATACGAAACGGGAATACATTAAAGAAAAACATATTACACAGAGATGATAGAGCGAAACAGAGCGAACGGAAGAGAAGATAATAAAAAAAAAAAAAAACGGTGAAGAAAGAGATGACTTAGACAGACATAAAACTTAGCAAACAACTGGACCACCATGACCTACGATACCTCCCATTGAATAACCACCATCAGAGTCTTCACATCATTACCAGCAGGACGACTTTTTCAGTTCAAATTTGTTGCATAGGTGTGGTTCGAGTAAGCCATTGAGTTCGAGGAATTTCTTGAAAAACTCTGCAGTGCCCAATGTTCACCGTTGATTTGGGAGTAAAGTTTCCAGATGAACGTACATCATCACATGCTAAAACAATGCAGTGTGATCCATTGAACGATATTTGCGACATAAGCATGGTAATAGCGGGCATCGTACATTGTGGGCTGGTTAGCAGAAGTTGTGGAGAAATGTAGTTTTCCAGCTTCAAGTTTTTTCATGCATTCATTGAAATGCATGATCAAACTCGTTATCGAACTCGGAATCGTCAGATGAGGTGTAGGTGTTATCAGCCATAGAAGAGGAGAGAAA
>JAOWBW010001948.1:53768-154359 GCA_026119855.1 Campanula takesimana | reverse complement strand
CCAATTAGTATAACTAGATACAAGTTCGCATTCCTCTTAGAATATGTCATAATCCTTTTGTCCACGATATCATTGAACACAAGTCATGGTCAAAGAGTCAACTTGTTTTGTTCAATACTTTCTCGATTCGAATGTGTTGATAATCCAAATGACATTGATCCAATCAATTCATTTGAGTCCGGCCGAACATTTCATCAACATCATTCCTACGAGAGGCCCAAGCTTGACATCTCTCCGAGGAGGGACAAATCCATTTAGCTTATTATTCTTCCCTACGTGAATCCGATTATGCCAATCATACCCTTTATAACTACTCGGTTAAAAGTAGCGTTTGAATATGTCAAAATAATGTTCTCAAGTGGAAAGACTATAATAACTTCATTTCTAAGGATTCAAATGACATAACTATATGAGATTATATGGATGACATAGACCATGACATAAATCTCATAAAGCGGGTCATGTCCAGTACCCTGTTCCAAACAAGTACCCATAAATCTAACATGATCATCCCATGATCATTTAGACTTTATACTAGTGCTTAACAAGTACTAGGGACGGAGATTATTATGAGTAAACATGAACAACAATAATAATCAAAACATCTCTTTATTGATATGAAATAAATGATAACAATTACATCGTACATGTTTATTAAACGTGCCTAGGGCACCACTACCAACAAGCTAGACTTGTAGCGAAAGGTTATAGGCAAGTTCATGGTATTGACTATGATGAAACCTTTTCACCCGTAGCAATGATCAAGTCTATAAGAATTTTGCTTGCCATTGCCGCATATCATAACTATGAAATATGGCAAATGGATGTCAAAACCGCTTTCTCCTAATGGAAAACTACAAGAGGATGTGTACATGACACAACTAGAGGGGTTTTGAACAGAATTCTAAGGTATGTAAATTGCAGAGATCCATCTATGGATTAAAGCAAGCTTCTAGGAGTTGGAATCTCCGTTTTGATGATCGGTCAAAGAGTTTGGCTTCATCAAGAACAAAGATGAACCTTGTGTATACAAGAAGATTAGTGGGAGCATAGTGCTATTCTTTATTTTATATGTGGATGACATATTACTCATTGAAAACGACATTCCTACACTTCAGTCTGTGAAGACTTGGTTAGGAAAGTGCTTGCAATGAAAGATATGGGTGAAGCCGCATATATACTTGGCATTAAGAGATCTATAGAGATAGATCAAGGGAAGCTACTTGGTTTAAGCCAAAGTACATACATTGACAAGGTCATTAGAAGATTCCGTATGGAAAAATTATAAAAAAGGTACCTTGCCGGTGTTACATGGAGTTTTCTCTAAGCAAGACTCAATGTCCTAAGACAAAATATGAGCGTGAGAAAATGAATGATGTTCCATATGCTTCGGCAATTGGGTCAATCACGTATGCCATGATTTGTACTAGGCCGGATGTATCTTATGCTTGAGCATGACAAGTAGATACCAATCCGACCCCGGTGAAAAACACTGGGTGGCTATAAAAGAGATTCTTAAGTACTTGAGAAGGACTAAAGACTCATTTTTGGTCTATGAGGAATGGAAGATGATCTCGTTGTAAGTGCTTACACGGATGCAAACTTCCAAACCGACAAAGGTGATAGTCGATCGCAATCGGGTTTTGTGTTTATGTTAAATGGTGGAGATGTAAGAGTTCCAAGCAAAGTACAACCGCTGATTCTACAACGGAGGCTGAGTACATTGTTGCATCGGATGCTGCAAAGGAAGCTGTTTGGATTAAGAAGTTCATCACTGAACTTGAAGTGGTTCCTAGTATTGCTAATCCAATAGACCTTTATTGTGATAATAATGGTGCTATTGCTCAAGCAAGGGACCAAGGGCACATCAGAAATCCAAACACATACTTAGGCGTTTCATATTATTCGAGAAATCGTTAATAGGGGAGACGTGAATATATGCAGAGTACCTTCTGATGACAATGTTGCGGACCCGCTAACAAAGGGACTTTCACAAGCTAAACATGATGGCCATGTTAGGTCCATGGGTATTAGATACATGGGAGATTGGGCCTAAGGCAAGTGGGAGATTGTGGTAGTGGTGCCCTAGGCACGTTTAATAAACGTTGTAATTGTTATCATTTATTTCATATCAATAAAGAGATGTTTTGATTATTATTGTTGTTCATATTTACTTATAATAATCTTCGTCCCTAGTACTTGTTAAGCACTAGTATAAAGGCTAAATGATCATGGTATGATCATGTTAGACTTATGGGTACTTGTTTGGAACAAGGTACTGGACATGACCCGCCGTATGAGATTTATGTCATGGTCTATGTCGTACACATATCTCATATTAGTTATGTCATTCGAATACTTAGACATGAAGCTATTATAGTCTTCCACTTGATGAACATTATGTTTGACATATTCAAACGCTACCTTTAACCGGGTAGTTATAAAGGGTATGATTGGCATAATCGAATTCACGTAGGGAAGAATAATAAGCTAAATGGATTTGTCCCTCTTCGGAGAGATCTCAAGCTTAGGCCTCTCGTAGGAATGATGTTGATGAAAATGTTCGGCCGGACTCAAATGAATTGATTAGATCAATGTCATTTGGATTATCAACATATTCGGAATCGAGAAAGTATTGAACAAAAACAAGTTGACCGTTTGACCATGACTTGTGTTCAATGAGATCGTGCATAAAGGGATTGTGACATATTCTAAAGGAATACGAACTTGTATCTAGTTATACTATTTGGGTAGGTATGAAGGTTTGCTAGAACCTAATCATATCTTATGGATTCATGTTTGAACCCATTGCCAACTTAGTATAATCCTAGAGGGTCACACACAATAGAACGAATCCTAAAAGGACTATATTGGAAAATTAAGGCTCTCTGATCCTGGTGTGCGACCGCACAAACCAGGCTGGGCGGCCGCACATGTTTGGGCGACCGCACACCAAATTTTGGGCGGCCGCACAATATGTCGGGACAGATTTCCTGATTTAATTAGGAAAAGAATTTTGGACGGGTTTTGACACAAGTTTCCTATTTGGAATAGGTCTAACTTGTATATAAACAGCCAAATTCGGCCAGAACTCAACCCTAGCTTTTATCCAAGTCTCCAAAGAGTTTGAGAGAGTTTTATTTTGTTCTAAGACATCCTAGATTGAAGAACAAAATAATACATAAATAATATTCCATATAGTTCATATTAATTGTGAAAACGTGTTTCATAATTTTGGTCTAGCAACCAAGATCAAGTGTTCTTGATATTCGTTCAAGGTGTGGATACCTCTAGAGGGTGAAGCTCATCATCTTCAAAGTTCGTGTTCTTACTTGTTTGTGATTAAAGCTTCAATTTCTCCATCAAGATCAAAGACGAAATTCAAAGTCATTAAGGGTTAGTTTTTCTAGTATTCATATTACAAGTAGTTGATTTAATCATATGAATGGATTTATGGGCTTTGGGTTTCATAAAAATTTAAATGTTTTTTTCCGATGCGCATGTTACTACGAAACCCAACAGTGGTACCAAAGCCCGGTTCATGTTGATTATTTCAATACCTAGATCATGTTGTGTGTATATAAATTGTTTATGTGCCTATCATGATATGAATATTGGATATATGATGTTTATGTGTTATATGATTTTATGTGGTTTATTGTTTTACAACTTTAATCGCACTATTCAATCGCACTAAAAATTATGATGGATTCTGAATTGTTTGATTATTAATTTTGATTGGATCAAAGTTTTGATAATCGGGGAAAAACAATTTTGAGACAAATTTTCGAACTTTAAAAATTCATTCTGATGCTACTGTGCGACCGCACAGAAAACCTTGGTCGGCCGTACAAGTTTGGGCGACCGCACAGTTTTTCTTGGGCGGCCGCATAGTTGTCAGGATTCTGACTTTTGGTTTTTGGTCAGACTCTGGAATTTTGATGGGGTCCGACCAGACCAGTGACAAGACTGGCCAGACCTGCTGATCTAGAATGGGTTTTGGGCAGTTAGTTTGGATGTGGATCTTGGGGGTTTGATTTTCCTATTTGTTTTAGTCTTGTGATTCTAAGATTGGTTCAAGGTTTGGATGGCTAATCTACGTTCATCGAGATTGTGTTTCCCAAACTTAATCGCAATCAAAGTTTCAAAGATAAAACGAAGTTAGAATTATGAAGAGTTCATAATTGCTAAAATTGAGAAACAAAGTTCTTGATTCAAAGATTGGAGATCCATGTGGAATTGTGGATGCAATTGGCCTACGTTCATCGAGACAATCTATTGCTTAGTTTCGGCCACATGGACTACTTTCTTGGTTTCTTGAATTAGTGCGGAATTGTGGATGCCTTATGGCTTAGTTTCGGCCGCACTTCTTGTTGTCTTGATTTGGAGATAATAACCAAAGTTGAAATAGTCCCATCCTCATAATTATAGAGAAACTAATGACACATAAATATTATACTTAAATTAATGGAGATTAATTTAGTGGCTAAACTTGATGCGTAACATGTTTATATTATGTGCTCATAAATGTGTTGTATGCTATATGTGTTGAACCTTCAAAGAAAGTTTTAAGTCCTTTATTGCCATGCCATGATTAAAACACTTGTTAATACATGGGTGATTTTAATGTAGACTCGCCCTAGCGAGATGCATTGACTTTATTTATGTATGAGCAAGATAGATAATGTGGGCACGCCCTAGCGAGGCACATTAACTATACGATTAAAATGGTTGGACTTAATTAGGCGTCAAAATAGTTCTGGGCATAGCCAAAGATGAGATTTAACATGCTTTTTGAAATAGGATTTCTTAAAGAATCTCATAAAAGGAACTAAGAGTCATATGAGATATGATTGACAAGAGTTGTCTACCTAATTAATTTGATTTTATGTAATCCGCCTTAGCGGACTTAAAATTAAATTAAACCGGGATCTTAACCCATTTAAATTATACTATACATTGGATGTATAAAGAAGGTTGTATAATTTAGTGGGAGTATTTTTTGGAAAAATACATTGTTAATTTCTTTAATGAAAATTGGTACTTATTAAATTTTGGAAATTTTGTATAATTGTAGATAATGACTAACAACACTCAATCAATTTCGTTGCGATCGATCCTTGAGAAGGATAAGCTCCAAGAGAATGGTACTAACTTTATGGATTGGATCCGTAGCCTAAGAATTGTTCTAAGGCAAGAAGATAAGTTGTACATTCTCGATGGGCCACTTCCTGCTGAACCAGAACCTACTGCCCCTAGGGCAAAAAGAGACAGTTACAAGAAACATCGTAATGATTCTAGAGATGTGAGTTGTCTTATGCTTGCTAATATGTGCTCAAAACTCCAACAAAGTTTGGAACATTTGGAAGCCTATGAGATAGGCGTGGAGTTAAGAGCCATGTTTCAAGAGCAAGCTAGGCAAGAGAGGTACAAGACCATTGTTGCATTCACTTCTTGCAAAATGAGTGAAGGGCAACAAGTGAGTCCCCACATGCTTAAAATGAAAGGTTATGTGGAGCATCTTGAGAAACTTGGCTATCCAATCCCATTGGAGCTAGCCACGGATCTCATTCTTAATTCATTGCCTAAAAGTTATAATCAGTTTGTGATGAATTATAACATGCATGGAATGGATAAGAATCTCTCCGAGTTACATGGGATGCTTAAAACTGCGAAGATGAAGATTGTGAAGAAAGGTTCTCATGTACTCTTGGTTCATGAAGGAAAGAAGGTTAGTGCCAAAGGAAAGGGTAAGGCAAAAGTTGTCAAACCCAAGATAAGCAAGGCAAAGGTTGCCAAGGCTTCTGAGGCAAAACCGGATTCACAAAAGGATGCAATCTGTTTCCATTGTCAAGAAATTGGTCATTGGAAACGTAATTGCAAGGCTTTCTTGGAAGAGCAAAAGAAGAAGAAGGGCAGCAAGGCTGCGTCGACTTCAGGTATCTATATGATAGATATTCTCCTTTCTACCACTGATTCTTGGGTATTGGATACCGGATGTGGTTCTCACATTTGTTTAAATGTGCATAAGAGACTAATTAAAGAAGGTGAAGTAGACCTACGCGTGGGGAATGGAGCAAGAGTTGCTGCATTAGCCGTAGGGACTTATGAAGTCACTTTACCTTCCGGTTTAATACTTGTTTTGAACAATTGCTATTATGTACCGGATTTAAGTAGAAATATTATTTCAATTTCTTGTTTGGATAATGAAGGTTTTAAGTTTCTTATTGAGAATAAGAAATTTTCTATTTATTTAAATGATGTGCTTTATGGTATTGCTAATTCATTTAATGGCCTTTATGTCTTGGATATCAAGATTGAAAATAATGAAAATGTCTATCATATAAATAAGAAATCTAAACCTAATGATGTAAATCATTCTTATTTGTGGCATTGCCGTCTTGGTCATATTAATGAGAAGCGTATCTCAAAACTCCATGGGGACGGTGTCTTGGGTTCATGTGACCTTGGGTCATATGATACTTGTGAGTCGTGTCTTCTTGGAAAATGACTAAGACACCTTTTACCAAGCTAGGTGAAAGGGCAAGCGACTTATTGGGGTTGATACATTTCGATGTATGCGGACTATGAAGTAGAAAAACAACTTGGCAAAAGTATTAAAGCACTTCGATCGGATCGAGGTGAAGAATACTTGAGCCATGAATTTGATGATCATCTAAAGAATTGTGGAATAATTTCACAATTGACTCCACCCGGAACACCACAATGGAATGGTGTGTCCGAGAGGAGAAATCAGACTTTGTTAGACATGGTTCGATCAATGATGAGTCAAGTTGATCTTCCAATATCCTTTTGGGCTTATGCTCTAGAAACCGCTGCTTTCACACTAAATCAAGTTCCAACTAAATCGGTTCCAAAGATTCCATATGAGATGTGGAGCGGAAAGAAACCTAGTTTGTCTTTTATGAGGATTTGGGGTTGCGAAGATTTTGTCAAAAGACTTGTCTCCGACAAACTAGCACACAAATCTGATAAATGTATATTCGTGGGATATCCTAAGGAAACTAAAGGATATTACTTTTACAACCGAGAGGACAATTAAGTGTTTGTTGCCCGAACTGGTGTCTTTCTAGAGAAACAGTTTTTCTCCAAAGAAATCAGTGGGAGTAAAATAAATCTTGAAGAAATTCGAGACCCAGAAAATAACATTGAACCAATAGTGGAACAAGAACAAGAACCACAAGGACTTGTGGAACCTGTTCAAAATACACAAGTAACTCGCAGATCTAGTAGGTTACGATCCGAGCCCGAGAGATATAGATTTCTCGTAACGGATAGTAATGAGGTGAAAATCATTGAGAATGATGAACCGACAACCTATCAAGAGGCGATGTCTTCTCCTGATTCGGACAAGTGGCTTGGAGCCATGAAATCCGAATTGCAATCCATGCAAGACAATCAAGTTTGGAATTTGATTGATGCACCCGAAGGTGTAAAACCATAGGATGCAAATGTGTCTTCAAGAAGAAAACTGACATGGATGGGAAGGTGAATACTTACAAAGCTAGACTTGTAGCGAAAGGTTATAGGCAAGTTCATGGTATTGACTATGATGAAACCTTTTCACCCGTAGCAATGATCAAGTCTATAAGAATTTTGCTTGCCATTGCTGCATATCATGACTATGAAATATGGCAAATGGATGTCAAAAACGCTTTCCTAAATGGAAAACTACAAGAGGATGTGTACATGACACAACCAGAGGGTTTTGAACAGAATTCTAAGGTATGTAAATTGCAGAGATCCATCTATGGATTAAAGCAAGCTTCTAGGAGTTGGAATCTCCGTTTTGATGAATCGGTCAAAGAGTTTGGCTTCATCAAGAACGAAGATGAACCTTGTGTATACAAGAAGATTAGTGGGAGCATAGTGCTATTCCTTATTTTATATGTGGATGACATATTACTCATTGAAAACGACATTCCTACACTTCAGTCTGTGAAGACTTGGTTAGGAAAGTGCTTCGCAATGAAAGATATGGGTGAAGCCGCATATATACTTGGCATTAAGATCTATAGAGATAGATCAAGGAAGCTACTTGGTTTAATCCAAAGTACATACATTGACAAGGTCATTAGAAGATTCCGTATGGAAAATTCTAAAAGAGGTACCTTGCCAGTGTTACATGGAGTTTCTCTAAGCAAGACTCAATGTCCTAAGACAAAATATGAGCATGAGAAAATGAATGATGTTCCATATGTTTCTGCAATTGGGTCAATCATGTATGCCATGATTTGTACTAGGCCGGATGTATCTTATGCTTTACCAATCCGACCCCGGTGAAAAACACTGGGTGGCTGTAAAAGCGATTCTTAAGTACTTGAGAAGGACTAAAGACTCGTTTTTGGTCTATGGAGGAATGGAAGATGATCTCGTTGTAAGTGCTTACACGGATGCAAGCTTCCAAACTGACAAAGATGATAGTCGATCGCAATCGGGTTTTGTGTTTATGTTAAATGGTGGAGCTGTAAGAGTTCCAAGCAAAGTACAACCGCTGATTCTACAACGGAAGCTGAGTACATTGCTGCATCGGATGCTGCAAAGGAAGCTGTTTGGATTAAGAAGTTCATCACTGAACTTGAAGTGGTTCCTAGTATTGCTAATCTAATAGACCTTTATTGTGATAATAATGGTGTTATTTCTCAAGCAAGGGAACCAAGGGCACATCAGAAATCCAAACACATACTTAGGCGTTTTCATATTATTCGAGAAATCGTTAATAGGGGAGACGTGAATATATGCAGAGTACCTTCTGATGACAATGTTGCGGACCCGCTAACAAAGGGACTTTCACAAGCTAAACATGATGGTCATGTTAGGTCCATGGGTATTAGATACATGGGAGATTGGGCCTAGGGCAAGTGGGAGAATGTTGGTAGTGGTGCCCTAGGCACGTTTAATAAACGTTGTAATTGTTATCATTTATTTCATATCAATAAAGAGATGTTTTGATTATTATTGTTGTTCCTGTTTACTTATAATAATCTCCGTCCCTAGTACTTTTTAAGCACTAGTATAAAGGCTAAATGATCATGGGATGATCAAGTTAGACTTATGGGTACTTGTTTGGAACAAGGTACTGGACATGATCCGCCGTATGAGATTTATGTCATGGTCTATGTCGTACACATATCTCATATTAGTTATGTCATTCGAATCCTTAGACATGAATTTATTATAGTCTTCCACTTGATGAAAATTATGTTTGACATATTCAAACGCTACCTTTAACCGGGTAGTTATAAAGGGTATGATTGGCATAATCGGATTCACGTAGGGAAGAATAATAAGCTAAATGGATTTGTCCCTCTTCGGAGAGATCTCAAGCTTAGGCCTCTCGTAGGAATGATGTTGATGAAAATGTTTGGCCGGACTCAAATGAATTGATTAGATCAATGTCATTTGGATTATCAACATATTCGGAATCGAGAAAGTATTGAACAAAAACAAGTTGACCGTTTGACCATGACTTGTGTTCAATGAGATCGTGGACAAAGGGATTGTGACATATTCTAAAGGAATGCGAACTTGTATCTAGTTATACTATTTGGGTAGGTATGACGGTTTGCTAGAACCTAATCATATCTTATGGATTCATGTTTGAACTCATTGCCAATTTAGTATAATCCTAGAGGGTCACACACAATAGAACGAATCCTAAAAGGACTATATTGGAAAATTAAAGCTCTCTGATCCTGGTGTGCGACCGCACAAACCAGGCTGGGCGGCCGCACATGTTTGGGCGACCGCACACCTGATTTTGGGCGGCCGCACAGTATGTCGGGACAGATTTCCTGATTTAATTAAGAAAAGAATTTTGGACGGGTTTTGACACAAGTTTTCTATTTGGAATAGGTCTAACTTGTATATAAACAGCCAAATTCGGCCAGAACTCAACCCTAGCTTTTATGCAAGTCTCGAAAGAGTTTGAGAGAGTTTTATTTTGTTCTGAGACATCCTAGATTGAAGAACAAAATAATACACAAATAATATTCCACATAGTTCATATTAATTGTGAAAACGTGTTTCACAATTTTGGTCTAGCAACCAAGATCAAGTGTTCTTGATATTCGTTCAAGGTGTGGATACCGCTAGAGGGTGAAGCTCATCATCTTAAAAGTTCGTGTTCTTACTTGTTTGTGATTAAAGATTCAATTTTTCCACCAAGATCAAAGACGAAATTCAAAGTCATCAAGGGATAGTTTTTCTAGTATTCATATTACAAGTAGTTGATTTAATCATATGAATGGATCTATGGGCTTTGGGTTTCATAAAAATTTAAATGCTATTTTCTGCTGCGCATGTTACTACGAAACCCAACAATAAGTGATTATTGTAATCAATATTGTAAGCCTCCAAGAGAGAAAAACCAGTCTTCTTCCTCAAGAACAAGAACCCTAGTTTTCATATAGCCACTTTGGATCTAACAATCCAGATCAAGAAGTGTTCTTGATATTCATTCGTGTGTGGATACACATAGAGGGTGTTGATCTCAACACCTTCATGTTCGTAGTTCATCAATCTAAAGTGTGTTCCTGCGATCGTGATTCAAGAGCGCGAAGAACAAAGATTCAAGATCTGAAAATTTTAAAGCATCATCACGGTTAGTATTCTAAATTCATCTTCATATGAATTTAATCATCATGAATGGATCTAGGCTTTTGGGTTTATTCCCCTGCGCATTATAGTGCAAAACCCAACATCAAGGACATTCTTGTCTCGGACGAGCGATCAGTATAATATGTTTTGTGTTGATAGCTTAGAAAGAAGTGGATAAGGAGGGGCAAAGAAGGTTCCCTACGCAAGGATCTACATAGGACAATGAAACAAGTTATTATCCTAATGGCATTAGGATGAATCTCGATTATGGTGGCTTGAAGTTCATGAAGGACATGGCTAAGAAAGGGATCAAGGGAATCCTAAGACCTGCGTCTAACTGAGAGGAAAAAACAACTATACCGTCTTCACGTTTCTTAGCAGCTACAAGGGAGGTGTCGCCTTGGAAGGGCTCAATGTGGTATATTACATGATCTATCCCATATTTGGTATGCTAAGGGGTGATAGGATGTCGAACCAAAGAAGGGGTGGAGCTAGAAGTTCCCTCTTCATTATTGCGGGAAGAGCTAGAGGTTCCAGCTTCGTTATTGCGGGATAAGGGGCCAGGATTATCTGAAGCAAATGTATTACGGGAAGGAAGGCGTGCACTTGATGAAGCTGCAGTAGGGGTCACCTGAGAAGGAGGATCGGCCTGACCAGACATCTCGCCTGAATCACTAGAAGAAAAAAGAACTTGTTTATAGCGACGTCGCTGAATTAAGTTACAGGAAGCGGGGGTATCATAGAAACATCATCTTCTAAAGGGTTATTGTACAAGTTACAAATATGCTGGAACAAGTCACGAGAATTGAAGAAAGTGCGCGACATGGGGGCTGCTCTGTGAAGAAAGAAATGACCTTTGATTTCAAGAGCATCTATGATGGCGGGATCAGCCTTATGTAAGGTCATGATGGTGACTAGATCATCCAGAGGTATTCTCAACCAGATACCCTTATCCATTCTATAGAACCCCCTAGATTTACTGCATTGACCATATCTAACTTTCCTAAGATAGACCTTAGTTATCGTCATAAATGATCTAAACCGAGAATCAGAATGAAATTAAAAGAAAGCAATAAGAAACGGTAAAAGGCACAAGAAAGTACCTGAAAGGTTGTTGAAGAGCAGAAGGTGAATGACTATCGAACGTCGCAGATAGGGAGGTTAGAAAATCGATGAAAGTCAAAAAATAATCGGTGGGATCGTAAGTAGAAGAGGAATTTAGGCCTGGGGTGAAGAAGGAAGTGAAAATTCAGGTACAATTCGTCAAGAAGGAGAGAGGTGGCAGAAAATCAAGGGATTTTGAAAGCTAGGGTTTCTGTGAAATTGGGTCTGTACTGAAAAAGTGAAATAAGAGGATGAAAGAATAAAGGGTTTAAGTTTTATATGAAGCAAGGAAAGACACGGGGGCTCAAGGAACGAGGCAATGATTAAGGGCGAAATTTCAAAATTTTCAATTCCCCCCGTTATCATACGAAAAGCCCAAAACGACGATTCATTATAAACCCACAACCGCACTAATCAGTTATTAAGGTCGGACCACGTGCCGCGTTCTGGACCTCTTAAAGCAATCTTCATGACGAAGTTAAGTATTTTGGGCGGCAGCATGAATAATTTCTCGCACGAGACCATAAATGGATCTCGCCACGAACTTGGGGGCAACTGATGTAACCATGGGTAAAACTTATTTTAACCCATTTTGCACCTATTGGGCCTGGCCCAATTACCCGCCCTTTATAATTAATGGACCAGCTTAATGTTTAGGGATAATGGCGAGAAGACTCTATGAGTATCCCGCTATGAGAAATATTTGAATATGGACTCAAGATTGATAAAGGTGCGACATCATAGTTATATAACATGTCGCCTAAATACCATGGACTATGCTGACTTGTCTAACAAGATTATCATGCACGTGGCCCCACCAAATCTGTTATAATAATAACTGAATGTGTCAGATTTTAACGTCTACCCTCGAAATGTGTGCAAGCCTATTGTATTATGACACCTGGGAGATGCACCTGACCGGCACATGACGTACCTCGTGAGAAGCACATGCCGCATAACACGTGACCGGCACATGATTCATAGGTATAAAAGAAAGCTGACATTGATTCCATAAGGTACGTTCAAGTACACACACCGGGCACCTCCTTTATTCTCTTGTACTTTCTGAATTAAAGTTTGTACTTTCTGTTAACTGATTCTCACGCCGGATGGGCTTATGCCGGAAAGCCACCGGCGCAGTTTACGTGATCGTTTCGTGTGTGTAGGTCAATTACAAAGAGAAGGCCAATATTCAGGCGCTAGACTACTTATTTAGCTGTTGTCATCGGAGCCATTTTTCCCGGCAGCATCAACTACTGAAGCAAATGTTCATATCCTTAAAAAGTTTGAATAGTCAAATGAGAAGATCATTTTGAGACGGAGGGAGTATATATATAAGAACACCAGCGACCAAATTTTGTTAAATTTGCTAGGAAGGAGGGAGTACTTACATATAACCATGCTTTTGAGTTGCCGAATAACAGGGCCAGTTCCTGTACATGGATCGCTAAGACCATCCGCTTTGGCCTTATACAGATGGAGCTCCACATTCAAATCAACTACTGGTATTTACTCAAAAAGTGGTATAAACAATCAATCCCACTGTCATCACTCACCACCTGAAACCAGATAAATCCGACACAAGGAAATAAAATGAGTCGCATATGCAACTCTGTTTTTCCCATCGTGGTGTTGGAGGTTTTAGTGGTCTTGACAAGAAGTTCTATATTTCATTTTGAAATATCAACAAAAAAAATGAGAAACAAAAATTGTAAAACTAGAAATCCTGCACAAACACCGATGCTCGTGCATTAGCTTGATAATCAACACCCCTGAGGTTTAATCAAAAACTATCAACAAATACCCCGTCAATCCCAAAATGATCTTCCCATTTGACTATTCAAACTTTTAAGGATATGAGTACTTGGTTCAATAACCATGTTTTGTTTATGCACTTTTAAGCTCAAATCGTAGAAATGTGAAGAGCTTTCTGAGACAAAGAGAAATGGCAAATGGGAAGATCATTTGGGGACGGAGAGAGTATAACCAGGGCCGTTCTTAGCCTTTTGTAGGCCCAGGGCGAAATCAGATGAAGAGGCCCCTAGTAATCAACATTTTTTGTACGACGCTACATTGCTATTTTTTACCATCAAATATATATATATATATATTGTACTTATTTTTTTTTAATCATAATTTTGCAGAGTCTTTCTTCATAACAAATTTATCAATAGCACCTTTTTGTGATTCTTTAAATTGCTCTACCAATTTTCTTTTTTTTCTTTTCTGACATCCAGGTAGATGTTTTTTGGGCAACATTCTCAAATAAAATCAAACGAAATTGTAATACAAAAAGAGCATAAACACCTGGATTCTTTGTAGGTAGATGAAATTGGATAGTTGGAAGAACAAATCAAACTTAATTTGTCTTGTTTCTGCGCCAAAAAAAAAATATACTAAATAAATGATGCACGGTCTAAATATTATTGTTGAGACTCCCTCTGTCTCAACATCAATGTCTAGAAAAATTACAAAAAATATATCAATCAAGAGCAATTTTTTAAATTCTTTAGATATTCATTTTGAAACGGAGGGAGTATTATTATATAATAACAGTTAAAGCCTTCAAGAAATTGTAAGAACAAACTTGAAATTTTGTCAATCAATTGCAAATCAAAGATTTAAGAACAACTGAAAAGAACATTTTTTTAGAAAAAAAATCCAAATAACAAACTTTAAATATTGAATTTCACACATCAGCATATGCATTACCTTGAAGAAATTGATGTTGCAATTAGCGGAGGAAGCCGTTGGAGATTGACAAATCGTTGATTGTTCTTCGTCCGCGAAGGCGTGAAACTGTGAAGGATTAAGAAAGGAAGGCCGGAAGGGGTTGACTGAGAGTGCAGATTGCGGAGGAGGAGGAGGAGACGTGTGCGATTGTGAAGACTAAAAGGATTAACGTATTGTATTTGCAATTAAATGGGCGAAGAATTCTAATAGACGGACGTTACACAATCTTCGTGTACTTTTTAATTGATTCTTTAATTAGGTCTATTTTTTTTTAGCAATTAAATTATATTTACCATAGTTAAATAAAAAAACAGATACATACTATATATATATATACACTGTAGCCTAGGAAAAAATGGGCCCCCTAAAATTGTGGGCCCTGGGCAGTTACCCTCACTTACCCCCCTTGGGCCAGGCCTGAGTATAACACAATGTGAGTGAGCAACGATGTTTATAAGAATACTTAGCAGATATATGAATGTGGAACTTGGACAGAATCAAAGAGCATAATTGTTTGGGGTAGAAATTTGGATTGCACTTGACATCTTGAAAGCTTCAACATGGCTAAGCATCCTGAGCCTACAAGTTGTCACTATTGCATCAATCCTACAACTTACAGGTAAACATATATTTTAACACGTTTTGTTTCTGGTAATATTTTTATCCTACTTTTCAGGAGCATATGAGTGGGACACGATTCTAAATCACACGTGACTTGTTTGAAGACTCAAAGACCTAGTGAAAGAGTGATTCTCATCAACAGCAAGAGGATAACCCCCAACAAACTACCCGAGAAACAAGGATTGCTCAGCTATTTTACGTTGTAATTTCTTAGTATAAATAGACGACACATCCATTGTAACACACACGCACTGCCATTTACCTTTGAGCTACATTTTTATTCTTCATTGTTCATCACCATTACTAATAAAATTCCATCTTTGAGGTTTTATGCCGGCGAACAAGTTGTTCAAGGTCTTTCCTCGTTAAATACCGTGTCTACTTGTTCTTGAATTACTTTGCAATTTCATTCCATTATACCCAATTTCATTTCATAAAGTTGAATTACAAAAATTGACCAAAACAATAATGACAGATCGATGCTTCTATTCCTAAATAACCATATTCAACCGAATGGTTTCTTCAAATGTAAATCATCTTACCTTGTACGCAGAACACGAACTTCACAAATTAAGACATTAGCACGGTTGCTTTCCCCTTTCACCTGCAATGGCTGTCTTTCAAGAAGCACAGAGAAGTACCATCAATAAGGTCGCAGGAATTTCAATAATGGGGGGTTGCCAAGCATTTGTCGGAATCAAATATTTAAACCTGTATTCACAGAAATAAGAAGTAAGAACAAAAAGGACACTAGAAATGACAGCCAAGAATAACTATGATGGTGGCAATGGCTTGCTTCTTTTACGCTAGATGGTATGGCATCATGAAGATGTTGGCTCCAAGTTCCTGGCAAATTGCAACAAACACAAGAAACAGCACCATTACCTTATAAAACAAAATCCCAACAGTCCACCACTGTCATATGCCCTTTTTTTCATTTTTCTCAGAGTTAAATACTTTTTTAGTCCCTAACCTATTCAACTTTTTACCTTTTCGTCCTCAAGCTATTTTTTTCCCGATTTCGTCCTTAACGTATGAATTCGCAAGACCATGTGGTCCTTCCGTCAATTAGTCTGTTAAATGTGTTGATGTGGCACATGACGTCACCAATTATGCACATGACGCCACTCCGCCGCTTCATCTCTGCCTCTTCGGCTTCCTCTAATCTGTCCTCTCTTCGTCTTCTCAGATATACAAAGATTTTGATTTTGAATTTGACTGTACGCGTGTGGTGGTTTAGTTTTTACAGATCTGTGTTTTTCAATTTTCGAATCTGATTTTCGAATTTGGGTTTGAATGTGTGTGTGTGGGTGCAGTATGTGTTTTGAATTTCAATTTTTTCTTTTGAAAGCAATCCAAAAATTTTACTTTTTCATTTTTTTTTTAATATTTTAGAATTCCTTTCAAAAAAACAAAAAAAAATTCAGAGTTATACTTATATAATATTTACACTTCCCCCCTTGCAATTGAAATTTTATCAATGTAGGGTGCCAGATAATCAAAAACGGTGATGTCATTGTGCCACGTCAACACATTTAACGGATAAATTAACGGTCAACTGACGGAAGGACCACATGGTCCTACAAATTCATACGTTAAGGACGAAATCGGGAAAAAAAATAGCTTGAGGACGAAAAGGTAAAAAGTTGAATAGGTTAGGGACTAAAAGAGTATTTAACTCCATTATTCTCACATTTACATATGCCCTTCCTCCTCAAGAAAGAGTCATTTGAACTTTTCACTATCAAACTGACCACTTTCAAATCAGCATTTAACAGATTCTAACCTAGTCCTACATAACAAATATAAGCTTTTTAGGCTACTATAAGTAGTTTGAATCATATGATTCATACATTCTGGAAAACAAATCAAGTTTTCATGGAACTGTCAAAAAGTAAGTCGTTTCTTGGGACGGGAAGTGCAATGCAGTTATCCACCTCTTACAGCTTTTGGCTACGGCAACACAAGCCAAAATGTAATTCGGATTGTTATTTAAACTCTTTAAATAACCAAGAAACTTTTCAAAATGGGATCACCACTCATTGCTGTCCCCTTCCCCCTCCAACCAAAAAAAAAAAAAAAAAACAAAAAAACAAAAAGATGAACATGAAAGCAGCAAATATTAAGAGTCAAAGTCCTCTCTTTTCTCCATTATTGAACAAATGACAGAAAGCTCATCACCCTAAACAATCAATCAAGCTAGAGCACTATTTTAGACTCTAATAGATTATATAAGAGATATCATTTCAAAAAATAAATAAAAAATCAAATCACAAATCCAACGATAATTCTAAACACTACCTATCCATTTTTCAGGCAATTTCGTTTTTTTCGACCACGAAGTAAGCGCTGTATACCAAATGCATTCAGCATAAGTTAATGCTAATGCAGAAGGGCCCGTCTAGACATTGACTTCATATGCTATGCAACTCTCCCAAAGATGTTGACATAATCTCCTTACATTTGCATAACTTGTTAGCAATACATGGACCTATGGATACGTCAAACTATGGTTGATAAAGTTTAAATTTGATGCACTTAGGCTGACGTGCATTCAATTTTAGCCGATCAAAGAGGATGACCGCTAGACAATGAATGTAAATTCTTCCAACAGGTGCTGTTACCCTCCACAACATGAGATGATCCTTATTCATGATTAAGTAGGCTAATCAGAAAATTTAAGTAAAATGGTGTCAAACATTAGTAAGATCCAAATTAAGTACCTAATCTATTTTAGTAGGTTCCGCAATGCATTCTTTAAATCAATTTAAGAACAAATGAAGTGAAGCAACAGTCTCTGATTATCTATTCAATAATTTCTTGAAAACATGTTACATCAATACTTTAAAGACGAAGTATCAAAACTGAGGCAAGTGAAATTAGAAAAGTCTATTCATGTTTCTTACAGTAAGCATATACATAGTTGATCAAACAGTGATCTATATCTTCAAAGTAATGTTCACTAAAACCGCCTTCTAGCATCAATAAACTTAACGCACCTTCTTACGAGACTTCGGAACGCGTGAAGGAGGGGAAGGGGAGAACTCTACAGGTAACTGGGGTGGCTCTAAATCTCCAGAAAGCATTGCCACAACTTCTTTCATAGATGGCCGAAGGGCAGGAGACTTCTGAAGGCAAAGAATGGCCACTGTAATACATCTGAGACATTGTTCTTTATCTAAAAACTGAACAGACTGATCAACCAGATCAAGAAGCTTCCCAGCACGTGCAAGGTGCCGTGCCTAAGAGAGAAGATTGGCGCGTTGAAATTCGGACATTGGAGATCCTGTCACTTGGAGTGGCCTTCGCCCTGAAACAACAACGAGTAATAGAACCCCAAAACTATAAACATCACACTTCTCTGAGAGATCTCCACCACATGAATACTCTGGGGCAATATATCAAACAGTTCCCCTCATACTAGGCGTACTGCTAATACCACCACTTTTGGGTATTTCTCCACTCACAGAATCATGGCTATTCTTTCGAGCCCTCCACAGCTCGCCGCTAAATCCATCCAACCACCAATCTACACTTCCCTTACTACTCCTGCTCCGACTCCTCTTTTTCTTTCTCTCCGTATAAAAATCGTCATCTTTCTGCCACCAACTTTCACCATTAACTTCACCACTAGTTGATTCTTGGCCTTGTTTCTTCTTTTTCTTCTTCTTCTCTCGTGCAAGCTCTTCACAATATTCCTCCTTCCACCATTCTCTAGCTGGTCTTCGCTTCTGTTTCTTCACAATCTTGTCTTCGTCCAGTGAAACCCACCAATCTAGCCTCTTCTTATTCTTCTTATTCTTCTTATTCTTCTCCGGTTTACCTACCTTCCCTGAAGTAGATGCAACTCCAGCAACAACTCCATTTCCAACCCATTCGTTCTTCGGTCTCTCCTTCTTAATCTCACTCCCAATCCACTCCATCACATAATCTTTCACACGCCCAGTGAAACCCACCAATCTAGCCTCTTCTTATTCTTCTTATTCTTCTTCTTCTTCTTCTCCGGTTTACCTACCTTCGCAGTCGATTTTTCCGGCGAAGAAGAGTTCGTTCTGGAACTCTCGCTCGCCCTGAAGAGAGCCGGCGTCCATGAGCTTAACATCGACAGATTGGTCAGGGTCGGTGAGGGTTCCGCGGTAGACCGAACCGAATCCGCCTTGGCCGAGTCGATTAGAGGGAGAGAAGGATGAAGTAGCTTGGCGTAAGGTGGAGTAGGAGAAACGGTGAGGGGGCTTCGAGTCAGGGGAAGGGACGGTGCGTTTGCGAGAGAGTTTACGGAGGCAGAGAGTAAGAGCGAAGAGGAGAGAGAAAGCGGCAGCGACACCGCCAGCTATGACGCGGGTCTGGCGGTGGTGAGGGTGTGGAGGCGGTGGCAGTGGCAGTGGCTGAGGAGATGGCGGTAGTAGCGATGGTGGGATGTTGCGAGAGGGCATAATGAGAGAGCGTCGAGGGAAATCAATGATTAATTTGGGCACCACATATCTGACAGTTACAAACAAGTAAAGCGAGAGTCAGAGAGATGAATGGGAGGAGAGAGAGATGATAGCAGCGTTCCTCTTCTTCAACACTCTTCGGGTTTTGCGCGCGTGCGAGTTTTTTTTTTTTCTTTTTGCGCTTTCGTTTCTATCCGTAGTAATTTCTACTACCGTCCCCGCTTAAGGAGTTGACACAATAATTAAGAGAAAAGTAGTGTATTTGTGGTAAGAAATGAAAAGAGAGAATGAGTGGGGTAAATAGTAACATTGGTTGAATAAATTGAGTGGTGAAAATGAAGAGGTAGAATGAGTGGGGTTAAACGGTGAGGCTGGTTGAATATAAATATATTAAAATATTTTCATTTTATTGAGACGGACTAAAAAGGAAAAAAATCCTACTTGTGATGGGACGGATGGAGTATGCATCAAGGCATATTACAATACGTGCATAGTTGAAGGCAAGGTTATAAAGGTCAATTGATAACTAGCATCCAAGCCCAGCCGAGTGCATAATCGACATAGGTGTTAGAGATATGACTTTGTAATAAGTCAAAATTTTTAGAAGATGAAGAAAAGGAAGAGGAGCAGGTGCTCAGCCGAGCAGACGTAATGACTCGGCCGAGCAGAAGGTTGAAGAATGAGTGCTATTCATGAAGTTCACATCAGCACGAGTGAAAAAGGCCGTGCATGGGCGAGCAGTATTGGTGACTCGGCCGAGTAGACGAATTGGGCCTGTGGGCCTGAGGCGCGGGCAGATATCCACGTGTAGGGTTGTGTAATTCCTTAAGGATTTGTGTTATGTACTCCTTTTGTCTTCGGGGTTAGAACTCTAACAATATAAATACCAATGATAACTAGTAGCCTCCATAACACACAGAGAAAAAGTAAAAGGTATCTATAATTCTAGATCTAGGGTTTGTACAGTTAGGAATTTCAAAATTCCTGCAAATGAGATTAGTGTAATATTCTGTAATTGTTTCTCCAGTCATAATAATATTTGTTCTCCCTTTGCATGTGGACGTAACTAATAGGTTGTTGGTGAACCACATTAAATCTGTATTCTTGCTTATCGATTGTGTTTGTTATTATCTGTCATCTTGTTCGATCTGATTTACTAACACTAGGGGTGTGCACAATTCGGTGTGGCTCAGTTTTGAACTAAAATCGATACTAAATCAAAGTAGTTCGGTTTCTAACATTATGGTACCATTTGTCTTTGGTTTCAATCGGTTATGTTTAATTTGCGGTTTCAGTAGGTGTCAGTTCGGTTTTAAACCACCATTTAAAGAGGAGAAAGAGAGATGTATTTCACTAACAAATGTTGGGTGCACGACAATGAAGAAGAAACTACATAACATTGCATCAATCCTTGTATGAAAAAAGATGATTTGGGAAAAAATCAAACCGCAACAAAGATGTTGGGATTATGTTAGAGATTAATTATAGAAAATATGATATTTAACGAAATTGAGTAACAGATGGTATATAAAATATTCACGACGTCTTTCTATTATATCTTTTGCATGTTTTTTATAACAATCATTTTCCCTATCACTTATGAAGGGGTAGCATGAGTTTAATGAATTCATGAGATAATTATGGTGCATGGAGATGCGGATTAAATTTGTGGGTACTTATTGAAGAACAAAGTACTAGATAGACTCGTTTATGAGATTGGACAATGCTAGGGGCACAAAAGAAGTCTACAAAATGAGGTAGCGATATTTTATTGGTTGCATCGATTGTGGACCCGCCACAATCTAATTAAAAGCACCAATAAATTTTTGACACATCATTTTGTGAGCCAAGTTTTGTGAATTTTTTTTGTGACTTTATATTTATCTTATGAGATTTAGGTCATGGTTAAATCTCATAATAGTTATATCATTTAAATCATTTTTATCATAGTTTTTCACTTGATGAACATTTTGCTTGACATAATCTAACGTTAACCTTAACCGGGTAATAATAAGGGTTATGATTGGCATAATAAGATTTTTGTAGGGAAAATGGTAAGACAAGATGAGATTTATCCCTCTATAAGAGAGATAACTGCCTAGCCACTTGATGAGTAAGATTGATGAAAGCGTTGGACAATGTAAATTGACGTGGACCATGACTTATTCCAATATGATATCGTGAGACAAAGTTATTATGATATATTCTATTAAGGTGATATCTAACTTTCGATATTTATATTATTTGAATAGTCATAATGGCTTGTTAGAGTCCGCTTATGACTTATAAACTCTGATTGGATCGAACCTATTGCCAATGTATTATAAATATATTGGGTCACACATAATGAATGGATTGAAAAGTCTGAAAAAAATTGGGATCTACAGATCATGACCATACGGCTGGCTAGAAGGAGTACGGCTCTAATGCGTCCGTACGACCACCTATGCCGGGCCTGGTCAGATTTTGGTGATTTCTTCTTGGAGAAGAAATTCTAAGTCGTAATAGAATTAGGTCAAACTCTCCTATAAATATAAGGTGTCGGGTTTGAGAGACTCACAAGTTAATTTTAGAAAGCAATAACAATTGTTTGAGAAACAATATTCCATAGAGAGAGAGAGAGAGAGAGAGAGAGAGAGAGAGAGGATTATCACTTTTGAGATTTAGAATCATCAAAACACAAAAATCTATGAAGCAAAATAATTTCTACGAAGAAAGTGTTTCTTCATGGTCTTCAAGCCTAATATATAACAATCAACCAAGAAAGTGTTCTTGAGTCCGTTTGATGTGTGGATTCCGATAGAGGTTGTTCGCTTTACAAAACTTAAAGTTTATGCTCTTCGATTCAGTTTATGAGGGTTAGTATCTTATTCATCTTACCTAAAATTATTGTTATGCATGGATCTAGCTAGGGTTTATGGTAGGCTAAGTCGCACACCTACTAAATTAGACCTAAACTCGGCCACTAATAATGTAATTAGGGTAAGTCAGGGTCGATCCACGAAGAACAGTGATTATTTGCGAACAGTCACTTGACCAGATTGGGGGTTTAATTGAGATTTTAATTAATTCCTAAGACGGGAAAATAAACTAAGATGATAAAAACAATGATTTAAAAGCACTTCAGGTTGATTACTATCCCCGTCCTCTAATTCAATTTCATTGGTACTTCTATTTCTCTGTTAATCCTATTCACTTGATCACGAGATATATTGCAATCTCTGTCTCTTCTTACAGATTAGTTACTAGCAGTGGCACAATCACTAGCAACCCTAATTAATAAATTAATCTAACTGGCACAGTCTAGATCGCAGAATTAATTGATTCAATTTAAGAGACTAAGATCAAAAACGCTTTCTACAATTATTTCATATAGATAATCGTCTAATTTTGCCTACTTCCCGAATTGCTATGGCACATATACAATTCGTGAAGATGCTACGGTGAAAACCCTAATTTTGGCACAGAACAGAGAATTCTAGCATAGATCAAGAAATAGAACTAATGGATTGGCCAAATCCACAAACCCTAAATATTAATCTAGAATCAGAACAGACAAAATTATAAATAGATCAACAAAAGAATAAGAAAAATTACCTCAATTGAATTAAAGGAGGTTCAAGATCACAACCCAAAGCAATGGAGTTTAGTTCTCCATTAATGGTTTACAAAAGTTCCAGAGAGAAAAAGAGTACGTCCTGTGTAACAAGTGAAAAAAAGTCGAAAAAAATAATCTCTCTTTTAAACCTAATCTAATTCTCTACTTAATTATCACTAACTGAATCATCCAATTAAAAGAATAACTAAAACTAAAATAAAAATAAAAATACTAAAATAAAAAGGAAAAAGGAATCCAAAATCCACTCCAGATTGCCGACCTCCATGTGTGCGGAAACGATTTATTCAATTTTGCAATTTAGTCCCTGCAATCTTCATTATTTCCATTTCAGTCCTCATACTTTCATTAATCGAAGAACAGTACCTCAACTTTCAGAAATTGCAGTTTGGTCCTATACTCCTCCGCTCCGGTTGACTTTTACTATTCTTGATCTTGGAACTTCAACTTTGAAACTCAAAAACAATTACATCCGGGAAATAACTAAAAGAAACTAAAATGCCCTCCGGATTACAATAAAGCTCAAATGAAAAATAATGTCTCAAATACATCAAATCTAGTCTAAAGTACATGAAAATGAACCAAAATATATGGGAAAATAAGGGAAATAATGTATACAAAATCCACCACATCAGTTTATATCTAGTTAATTCTGGTGAGCAAGTGCCCACGAAACCTAACAGGTAGGACAACTTTAACACTTGATGATTTTGTTAAAGTTGAGGGATAATGAAAGAACGATGAGGAGTGGTAGCTTCTCATATGGGGAAAAATTATTAGTTGCGGATGGTTCTGAATGAGGAAGGAGTTATAATCGTTGCGAAACAAAGGGGAGAGGACGATCTCAATCAAAGGGGGATAGAGACATGAGTAAGGTTGAGTGCTTCTACTACGGAGAGACTGGACATATAAAAATTCGTTGCCCGCAATTTTGTGAAGATCTGAAGAGTATGCATGGTGTCAAAGGAAAGAAAAAGGTTTATGAGGAGAATTCATGTCAACACAGTTGACAGTGATGATGGAGATTTTGCTAGTTCAACCGGAGTGAAAAAGTTTGAATGGCTGTTAGATTTGGCTGCTTCAGTGCATATTAGCAAGGATCGAGCTATGTTTGACACTTTACGATCGAAGGGACAATTTGGAGAGATCAAAGTAGGGAATACACAAAAACTGAAGATTGAAGGTATTGAGAGTGTGCGCTTCAAGCTTCATGATTGGACGATGAAAATCACATTGAATGTAAAGTATGTTCCTTGTGCGACTGCAAATTTGCATTCACTAGGAGTATTGACGTCCCGTAGGTACCAATATGTTAGAAGAAGACGAACAAGCAATGTGTACAAAGGAAAGTGCTTGATTCTTTAATGAAGTAAAGGTGCAAGGAATATTTTCTACTTGCATGTAGGGTGAATCATTAAGTGAATGATCTTTTTGCGATGACAAAAAGGAGAAGACTGAGAAAATGGTGCATTTATCAAGCGTTGATGAGATTTAGGAATTTCGGTCAAGGGAAGATTTGTTGGGAATTTGACCCTATTACCTAAATCATATTTTGGTTGAATAAGGATTACTAAATCCTACATTGGTTAGGAGGAGGAATAGTAACATTGGTTAGGAAGGGAAAAAGTGAGTGTGCTTCCCTATTATAAATAAGCTTTACTAGTCAGGGTTTTGATATAATTTAATAGAGAAATGTTGAGAGAGTGAGAGTCTCCATTCTTGTAATATCGATAAATTAATATATATATATATATATATATATATATATATATATATATATATATATATATATATATTGTTGCGTGGAATAGGCTTTAAGCCGAACTATGAGAATATTATCTATTTTGTCTTCGATTCTGAGTGTGTGTTATTTGGTATTTCGTGTTGTGATTTCTCTTATGGCGAGCTATCCTAACACGGCCCTGACTATTTCACAAAAGAGTTGGTCTTGTGAAAAATGCGTTTTACATTAAGCTATGGAAGAACGTGTTTTTGACAATTGCCTTCTCTAGTATTATCATGTGTCTGTTCTAATATTACAAAGTTCATGTACCTTGTAATATTACACTTATAAATATTCAAGCATGCACTTTTATTGTAACGACCCCAAAACCCGTCTCTATTTATTTTATAATTTTGGGAATTTTTATTTGACATTAAATGTGCATTTTATGTGTTGCATCATATTTTATGATTTTGCATATCTTACTTGATTATTTGTGTTATTTACTTAGTTAGTAGTAATAAAGGTTAAAAGAGTTAAATGATTAAGTTGAAACTTTAGGGTCCTTTGTGAAAATGTAACTTTAGGGGTTTATGTGTTCAAATTGAAAGTTTGGTGACCAATTTGTAAAATGGGTAAATATTTTTATAAAAAACACTTACCTTTGTCTTCTCTCTCTCTGTGTATTTTTTCTTCTGCAACATTCCTCGTCTCAGTTAGGGTTAAAGAAAGAAAAGGTAAGTTCAACCCATTTCGATTTAATTCTTCTTATTTACTTATCCGTTTTAAAAACTAATTATATAAAAATGATCAGGGCGTTGAGTAGGTCATTTCTATCCGAACAAAACTTATTTCAGCGATACTTTTTCCGGGAATAGGTAAGTTACTAATTCCCCATTAAATATTAAAATGGTCATATATGCTATACTTGATACTTGTACTTGTTAATTTTGTGATTTGAATAATATTTGTGATACTTGAAATTTTGGGACAAAGGGAGTCTTTGGAAAGTTGATGTTGGTTGTGTAAAGAAGTCATATTTGTGTTGTATAACTCAGCTTGGTTGAATTATGTTTGGTAAGATAGATGTTGGTTCGTACTTTTGGGGCGGTGAAACGAAGGGAGTAAAATTAGTAAGTTTTGTGCCTGGCTGGTGTGTTGGGCGGCCGCCCAAATAGGGCGTGCGGCCGCACATTTATCTGGAAGATTTTTTGTCTTGGAACAGAGTGTTTTGGGCGGCCGCACAGGCTTGTGTGGGCGACCGCCCAAGGTTGCTGAAAAATGGAGTTGTTCCATTTCAAGTGATTTAAAGTTTAAGTTTGGTCTAGGTCTTAGGTGATATCCTAGAGTACCTAGAGGGTTTTTGTGGAACACCCTAGTGTTTGAATTGGGTTCCTTTGTGAACAAATGTGTTATGGAATGTGAATAAGTGTTTCATGGGGGTATTGTTGAACATCTTTTGATGTGGATTGGATTGGTTCATCTTTGTGATGTGTTTGGCTTGATTCCCTACTTTGGAATCATTGCCCCTGGTTGTTGTTTAAGCAAGTATTCATTACTATGCTCGTTTGAAAGTCCAGCTGGTACTTGTTGTTGGGTCGGGCAGTGGTAGGGATTATAATGGCACACGAGCCAAGTTCATTGTAAGGCTTCTACCATTGGTTTCCCATTTTTAACCCCTTTCTTTGGGCCACGGATTGGGTCTGGGCTAGCTCTCCCTTGAGTGAGTTTAGTCACCGTTTGGGTTATGAATATGTGTCATTTTCCCCTTCTTGTTGTTCTTGTTGTTGTTGTTGTTGTTGTTGTTTGGTTCATTAACCGGTTCCGGCCCTTTGGTGCTGCTCAGTTGATACCTCTCAGATGGTTATATGGTTGTTTCTAGAACCTTGGCTCAGTATCCACATATGAGTGTTTATTTCCGCCTTATGTGTGGTATGATGAGTTGGTCGTTATTTCCAACCGGTATGGGACGGTTGGCGATAGGGAGCCTCTCATGTTATGTGCTATGTGGTTGTTTATTGACATTGTTCAATTCCGAGTATCATTTCAGCATGTAACATAGTTGCATTTTAGTAGCTTACTGAGATTCATTCTCACCCTTATTTGTTTACTGTTTTAGATAAAGGAGAGCCCAGGGGATAGGTCATTTCAAGGGAGGACGTCGAGGTGGTGATTTGGGTAAGACATTTTGGAAAGTAAGTTTGGTATGAAAAGGCTACATTATATAAATGTATAACCTTTTGGGTAGTATACCCGTGACTTCATCTTGGTATCACCTATTTTTGGAACATGTTGGTGAGTTGTAAATTTGTAAGTAAAGTGTGTAAGCCTTATGGCTAAGTACTTTTGATTGTGAAAGTTTGTTTGTGTGGAATGAAGTCAAGTTTTAAGTAAATGTGTTGGTTATATGAAACTTTTATGAAAATACATTTCGAAAAATTTTCCTAAAATGTTTTATAACGTCTTCCATGCGTGTCTGTGAATACCCCTTTCCGATGAAGCGACGCATGGGAAGTATCTTGTGATTATTTTTATTTACAAAGGGAATATTCTTAACGACATTAAAATTATGAGAGTCGCCACGCCGTTTTAATTAAAGCCAAAACATTGAAAAAAGCATTTTTAGTGGGTTCGGGGGTCAAATTACAACAAGAGAAGAATGTTGAACGTTATCACTCCTATTGCCCGAATTGATCGGTCTTTCTATCATGATGAATGTGTTAGTAGTGTGTTAGTGATTTAGACCGGATCCGAAGATTGCCTACGTTCCTCTCAATGCGAGAAGCTTAGGTCAGCGTAGTTCGCAGAGAATTTAGAATAGGCAGAAGAATCGGGATCATGCATAATGAGGGGGAATTTACCTAAAGATTAGGGTTTAGAAGTAGTTCCTAGATCATCCTCGGGTTGATGAACCCTCGATCATCATCGGCTATGAAATAACATATAATTATGAAGATCACAACCCTAAATATAGCATAAATAAGATTTTAATCTATGAACACGAAGAGCACGCGAAGAACATATTATGAGCATATTAATGAGCATGCAAAGCATATGAAGAAACTATGAATAAACATGTACGAACATGAATATAAAAGATCTACATTAAAAATGATGCAAGAACACGAAGAAAAAGTTAGAAAACTTACCTATGTTGGCAAGAAATAAACCTTGGATCTTCTTGAGTGTTTGAATGCTAATTAGAGAGCAAAATAGTGTTTAAGAACTCCAAAATTCGTACTTAGAGCTCTCAAAATCGGACCCCAAACCAATGGAATGGAATTGGTTTATATAGTGAACTGATGGGAAGATCTGATGGTCAGGATCATCCAGCGCAAGGTTGGCCGCCTGGCCATGGTTGAAGCCGGTGAGAAGAGTGGCCGCGTGGCCAAGATCAACGCGCAGCAAGGTTGGCCGCGTGGCCAAGGTTGCAGGCTGACTTGATTCTTAAGCTAGGGTTTCTGCATGGTTTTAAGGAAACCATTTGTTACCTATTTGATAGATTTTGTCATAAATGAGATATTTTGGGAATCCGGGACAAGTCTTTGCAAGGCTTCTAATTCCTATAAAGTCCTTGTATTTTTGGGAAAGTCCTAATAAACTCATTTTCAGGTCGGGTACTAACAGTAGCCCCTCGGCGACGCTTCTTGCAAGGCAATGTGGGGTCGACGATAAAAGAAGGATCCGTCTGAAACATGAGTTTCAAAACAGATGAAAGGTAAGGGAACGGCTTAACCTTGACAGGCGACCTACGTATCCGCAGGGGAATCAAGCCAAACGTAGTTCAAATCTGATGGGGAAATTTAGAATGATTGTCCTCTGATGGGAAACAATGTCTTCTGTTGGGGAAAATGCACCTGCTGGGGATGATAGATGACTGCGTTGGTCGCATTGGTCGGGTGGCTGAACCTTTCAGGTTTCCTACGTATCCTCCGAGGAATCAAGCCGGTCGTAGTTCAGAGACATTGGGGAAAGACGAGACATCGAACTTCTACTGTGGATAATAAACCTACGGATACTATCTTGTATGAAGAACGAACATTCGTTAGGAAATGAAGTCATTTGGAAAAAATGAAGACTACGTTGTCTAAATAATCCCAAGTTGGAATGGTAAACAAAATCAGGATCGCCAGGGCTCCTGCCGATTGCGCTAAAGTAATAGATGTCGGATCTCTCGCGAACAGAAAACGCCGAGGCTTCTGCCAACCACGATCGATCAAGGATACGTATGTCATAGAGGCGCCGAAGTCTCTATGATCATGCAAATCCTAATAATAGATGCCGGATCTCTCGCAAACAGAAACGCCGAGGCTTCTGCCAATCACGATTGATCAAGGATACGTATGTCATAGAGGCGCCGAAGTCTCTACAATCATACGAACCCTAATAGATGCTGGATCTCTCGCAAACAGAAACGCCGAGGCTTCTGCCAATCGCGATTGATCTAGAATGCGTATGTCGTAGAGGCGCCAAAGTCTCTACAACCATACGAATCCTAAGCAAATATTTGGTGAAGAATGGAAATTTTAAGGGGCTTTCCGTACCCAAAGGTAACGGATATCAGTCAAAATAGTGCTAAGGGCATTTAAAATGAATTAAAGGGAAAAGATCAAGGGAAAAAAGGGAATTTTATCTGAAGGGACAAGGTTGGCCGTGTGGCTAAACACACTGAATTGCAATAGTGGCCGCGTGGCCAAGAGCGCTGAGTGGTCAGATCTCCTTCATACGGATCGCTGATCCGACGGCTGGGGTCGCAAGCGCATAAGTGGCCGCGTGGCCAAGGTAGCCGTCGGGCTGACTCCTTGGTCACATCACCAGAAACCCTCCCTCTTCTCCTTCTTTCTTCTTTCTTCTTCCTTCCTCCATTGTTGACGAGTTAGGGAGAGAAAATTGAGTTTTTAGAGAGAAAAGGCTCGGATTTTGATAATTTTGAAGATTTCATTTCACATATTTCTTGAAGCCATGGCAGATTGGATCAATGAGGCGTTATTCAGGGATTTTCCAGGCCAAGGTGGGTATATGCTTCCACAACAAGAGCAACAAGGAGAGGGGCACGGTGATGCTCAGGGCGGCGGAAATGTAGGGGTTGACCCGGGAGCTGGCTTTGAAGCGGCGCCCTTGATTCCACGGGGCGGTTTGAGACCACGAGCCGTGACTCGGAATTACTGCGATAATCTACTGCGGTCTACGTTCAACCAAGATTACGATTTTTACATCGACTCTGAGCGCCATTGGTCGATGGGGCTTCCGGAGACGCGAGAGGTAAATTTCGAATTTTCACTCCCCTCCTTCTCGCACATTTGTATGTTTTATGCACATAATATGAAATGCTAGAATAATGGAATGCTAGAATTTGAATTGCTAGAATGGTAACATACCTGTGCTGTGTTTACCTGCAGAGGATCAAGGCTCGTGGGTCCACAGTGACTGTGGGCAAACTGTGGGCGTCTCTTTCGGAGGGACCGGGCGGTTTGCGTGCTCGGATCGAGGCTATGGGCTTTGGCCCATTCTTTGACAGTGTCCGCATGGTCGGGGCTACCCTGAAGATGGCAGCGGTGATAGAGGTGTGCCGGGAGTTCTGGTGGGATACCACCCATACCTTCCACTTCAGTTGGGGAGAGATTACCATCACGCCGATGGATTTCGCGGCCATCACAGGGTTGAGGTTTACTGGTACCCCTGTGCCTTTTGATGAGAGCTTGGCGGAGCGGCGGGACTATAGACAGGCTCTGCTGGGAGTCGACACCGACCTGGGAGGAGGTGTCAAGGGTTATGGAGTGGAGGCCGGGAAGGTGAATCGCTTGGTGGAGGTGGCTATTGATGCCTTTGGTAGGGGGGAGTATGATTTGGATTGTTTAGTCCGGCTGTTCTTATGGTACAGCTTTTCAGAGATCTTGTTTCCGAGTGGGGCTACTGTCTGCCGGTACTCACTGCTAGGGGCTTTGGTGGACTTGGACCTAGTCGGTGGGATTTCTTGGGGTGGAGCCGGTTTGGCTGAGATTTAACGGGCATTGGACCACTGCTCGAGGGCTAGCTCGTCGGCCTTTGACGGGTTTCAGTTCGCCTTTGAGGTATGCTCTTGACTACCTTTCTCTTTTCACATTGTTGAGATTTCCGCTCTATCTTTTGGTCTGAAATGTCTTTTTCATTGTATGCACAGGCTTGGGTGTACGAGATCTTCGGTGTCTCCCCTTTTCAGTTGGTGATGAGTGCCAACAAGGTTGTTCCCATCATGTCATACTGGTGTAAAGGCAACAGGGCTCCCCCCCCCCCCCGCAGAAACCGGGATAGGAAGACGGTGGATGCTGCTGATCTGAGGAGGGTGTTCGCGATGTCTGAGCCCATCGAGGTTAGATTTTACCCATGGAGTCCGTCCAATGAGGCTTCGGTGGGTCCTTATGTAGTGGAGTTGACCGCCTCTAGGGTTCTGCTTGTGGGTCTCACCGGGGAAGCCATGTATCTCGGAGAGAGGGTGGTTCGTCAGCACAGAGCTGGTGCGTTACCGTGGGCTCCTTATGACCCTCCTCGGGATATGCTCCGTCCCGCGAGGTTGGCGACTTTTTTGGCTCCCACTCCGGCAGAGCATTACAGAGGGAGTGACGACTATGCTGGCTACGTGCGGACACGGCTGATCAGCCCTCAGGTTCGGGCTAGGATGTTATCGGGAGATGGATTGAGCTCGGCCCGTTATGTAGGTAGGAGTAGACCTTTGGTTGACATGCCCCTTCGCTCGAGTAGCGTGAGAGTGATGAGGGGCGGTCGGGAGGTAGAGCTTAGCTTGGAGCCGACTGATGCAGATCTTGTTGAGGAGACATTCATTCCTCCGCCCGACGCTGGGGTACGGCTTTGTGCTTTATATTAGTCATGTTTGCACACACCTATTTCTTTCTGCATTGTAATCATTTGCCTTGGCTTCCCTTTCAGGTGACTCGGGAGGCATATATCCGTTCAGCTCGGCGGGAGAACGTGTTGATGCGCTTACTGAGGGAAGCGTACCATTCATGTACTTGTCAGAGGGACGACGTTGCGTCACCCCAGCGTCGGGAACGGTCTCCGAATGGTGCGGGCTCTTCTCACATTGGTGGTCGAGCGGTCTGGGGACGGAGTTCGGGTGCCGGTAGCTCTCGGGCTTTAGCGCGGCGTGGAGACACCACGGAGGAAGATTCTGATTAGGCGGGGTCCATCTTTATTTCCTACACTGTTAGCTAGTAGAGAGCAGAGAGATATGTATGTATAGAACCAATGTATAAAATGTATGTATGTATATTATGTTCTAAAAATGCAATTTTATTGTGGGAGCCTACTTGTGCAAACTAGTTATTTTACAAATGTTCCTAATTTTATAAAATGCATGAGCCATGGAAGGGGGCAGGTACGTAGTTGCATGGATCCGTCACGGAGTGGGAGGAAACAAACTGGATTTCTGCATGGAGCGATGTTGGCCGCATGGCCATGGCGAGGCCCAGAGTAATGTAGGCCGCCTGGCCATGGCAAGATCCGGAGCAATGTTGGACGCGTGGCCTAGGACGAAGTTGGCCACCTGGCCAAGGACAATATCGGCCGCGGGGCCAAGGACATATGTGGCCGCGTGGCCAAATCCTGTGCCGCCTCCGGTTTTCCTTTTCCTGGCAAGAATCGGGAGTTGTGTAGTATTTAATGGGAGTTTGTGTCCTATTCAACTTCGTACCAGCAGCTCTTTTGATCAATTTTGAGTTCCAATCGTCAACTTGCTCTTCTTTTGTCATAGATCACAATGCAAGGCTTTCTAGACTTGAAAAAGGAGCTTTCATAACATCTTTGGAGAAGTGGGTTGCCAAGATATCCGGTCCTTGTCGTAGGAAGTTTGAGAAGCGCTATGGGATCAAGTGTCTTTGGTCATTCTTGCACACGAACTCCAACACTAACCTCTTGCAAGCTTGCGGGAAGTTTTGGAACGACACTCTTCATGTTTTCAACTTTTCTTTTAATGAGATGGTACCCACTTATGAAGACATCAAGGCGCTTTGCGGTTGTGAAGGGAAGGGTACACTTGCATTGCCCTTTGATTTTATTTCTTTGCATGACAAATTGATAGCCTTTGGTGTGCCCGCAGATGACCTTGGTAAGTATGCTAGAGGTGGCTACGTCGACCTTTCTTAGATGCCAAGGCACTTTATGCACGCGGATGTGACCTCGGACCGTTCTTTGGACCATCTTGCCTTGTGTTTATTTGCTTCTATTCTTTTCCCTTCCGAAGTCGGATGTGCTAGTGAGGCATGTTTGACCATGGTGAATGCGGCTCGTTCAGGACATGACATTGTACCGGCCATCCTTGGGGAGCTCATCTGTGGGATTCCTCATCTTGCGGTTTATGGCGGGATGCCGTGCGGCAGTGATAGACTTTTGACCATGTGATTGCAAGAAAGGCTCCGAGTGAACAAGCCAGCGGTTTCTTCGGCGGTGACCCCATGGATGCACCGTATTAGAGGTATGGAGGAGAGGTTCGAGGGCATGACTCTCAAAGGTTGGGAGAGGTACTTGGCGGAGATCGTGACCGATGACATCAAGTGGGTGGTGCCCCATTGGCACATTAATTCTGTAAGGGAGAAACAAGTCGGACTGCACATGATTAAACTTCCGTCATTTTCTGGGACCACTTTCTACTACCCTGCTAGAGTACTCCGTCAATACGGTCTAGTGCAAACCATCCCCGAGGGTTGGGACGAGGAGAGGACCCGTTTTCCTTTCGGCATACTTCATTTGGATGATAGCGCTTTGGTTCTCCTTTCTCAAATGTGGGGCGAGGCCGGTTTTGGCCATAGGACTCTCATCACACGCTCCAACAACACCTACCTATCACGAGAGTATTTGGATTGGTTTGTGGAGAGACTTGGGCAAACGGAGCAGACTCTAGAGACCCTAAGGGGCACTATTTTGGCATCCTGTGCTCCTAGTTGTTCGTTGAGGACGAAGGAGGCGATGGCTTATGAGAGGAAGAGGAGTCAGAGCATGGTTAATGGAGATGGAGCGGGGACTTCAAGGAAGAGAAAGGATGGAGAGGCTCCTAGTGTCAAAGCAAAAGGGGTTAGTGAATTTGAGAGGAGGTTTTGTGAGAACCCTAACAAGAAGCAGGTTCGCCGTGGTCAAAGCAAGAAGAAAGGGACCGAAGGCACGAGTGGCACTAAAGAGTAGTTCCGAGGATCCTTCCATAGTCGTTGCAAACACATTGTTTTTTAATTTAGTTACTTTGTTTTAGTTTCGATTTCAGAATAGGTTATTTATTCAAAAAGTATGTCAAGCTTAGACTCATCGAATAAGTGTTAACATGCAATGACTATGGAAATAAAAGTTTTCGCTTTCAGAAAATACAACTTCTATCTTAATTGCTTGACAAGATTTGGATGTTTATTTGTTTTTTAGACCGCACCTTTTGAAAGGCTGCCTACGTTCCCCTTTTACAAATAGGACTAAGGGGCTCAGGTTACCGTAGTTCACTCCAGTCAGACTAGAATGATTTTAGAGAAAGGGAAGATAGAAGGGGGAATGCTCTAACTTTTGCCTAGACCGCCCTTGCGGGTTTTCGATCTAGCGAGCTTTGTACGCACCCTTATTTTGCATAGACCGCCCTTTGCGGGTTTTCAGTCTATCGGGCTTCTTTTTGCGTAGTAAACATTTTTTTTTGAGAGGGGGAGTCTAGTCATAGTAGCGTCTAAGCTTGCTGAGGTTGACTGGTTCCTTGAACGGGTTGCCATCCAAATCTGCCATTCTGACTGCTCCTCCGGAGAAGATCTTCTGTACTACAAACGGCCCTACCCAAGTGGGGGCCCATTTCCCGAGGGGGTTGAACTTGTTAGGCAAGCGCGCTTTGAGCACCAAGTCTCCTTCCTTTATGTCAACAGGCTTGACCTTTTTATTGAAGGCTTTCGTCGTTCTCCTTTGATAGGCCCGGATGTGTTCCATGGCCTTCAATCTGCGTTCATCGAGCGTTGCCAACTGATCATAGCGACTACGAAGCCATTCTACCTCATTCACTTGGTTCTCGAGCAAGATCCTCAAAGATGGCACCTCCAACTCAATAGGGAGCACTGCCTCCATGCCGTATGTCAAAGCGTAAGGGGTCTCTCCAGTGGCGGTGCGGACTGACGTTCTGTACCCCCAAAGTGCTAATGGTAACTTCTCGGGCCATTCCCGTCCTTGCAAAGCCATCTTGCGAATTATTTGCTCTATCGTCTTGTTGGCCGCCTCAACCGCGCCGTTAGTCTGCGGATAGTACGAGGAAGATTTCTTTCGTTCGATCTTGAATTCTACAAGCAAGCGAGCACACTCGGCTTCGAAATGACTGCCATTATCTGATATAATGAGGTTAGGGACTCCATACCGACACATAATGTTCTCTTTGATAAACTGCGCTACCTTCTTGGAATTCAGCACCTTATAAGACTGAGCTTCGACCCACTTTGTGAAGTAGTCGACCGCGACGAGAACGAATTCATGACCATTACAACCGGCAGGCGAGATCTTCCCAATAATGTCTATACCCCACGTGGCGAATGGCCAAGGCGTGGTGGAACTATATAACTCGTGTGGGGGATGTGGTTGAGGTTGGAGCATACTTGGCACTTGTGACACCGTCGAACCCATTGAATACAATCCGTCTCCATGGTAATCCAATAATAGCCCAGCCGAGTGATTTTCTGTCTAAGCATCCTTGCATTCATGTGGGGTCCGCACAACCCGTTGTGTACTTCTTCCATTATTGCTTCAGCTCTCTTGTTGTCTACACATAAGAGAAAAAAACCGTCGTAGTGCCTCTTGTACAAAGTATCGTCCAACAGTACAAACTGCCCCGCCAACCTTTTGAGTGCTTGCAAACTCTTGGCCTTCACATCTCCGTCAAAGGACATCTCTCCGTGCTTAAGGAATTTGTAGATTTGGGCGTACCATTGATCTTCGTTTACCTCGGCATTGATCTGGATTTCACAGCAATAGGCGGGGTTCTCCCTTCGTCCAACCCTGAATGGTTTCACGGACCTTCCCTCTGGAATTTCAACTAAGGAGGCCAATGTAGCTAGGGCATCCGCAAACCTATTTCTGTCTCGCGGCAGGAAGTGGAAGGTAACCTCTTTGAACTGTACTATCAGCTCGTCCATGTAGCCTTGGTACCGTTGCAGGCAAGGATCAATAGTTTTCCATTTCTTCGCCGTTTGGTTAATAATCAAAGCAGAGTCTCCGTACACTTCTAACTCTTTCACGTTGCGTTCTAGGGCGGCCTCCAATCCGGCTATACACGCCTCATACTTGGCGGCGTTGTTGGTTGCTGAAAAGTTTAGCTTGATAGCTATGGGCGTGTGCTCATATTTGGGATCAATAAGTAGGAGTCCGACTCCATTCCCTCGTTTGTTTGCAGCTCCGTCAACGAATAATTGCCACCTTTCTGCGACCTCAATTGCGAAAATGTCGTCGTTCGGGAACTCAGGGTCGGGTCCTCTTGTCTCGGTGCTCGGAGAGTCTGCGAGCTGATCGGCCATTGCCCTCCCCTTGATTGCCTTCCTCGGTACATAAGTAATGTCGAACTCTCCCAAGAATACTGACCATTTAGAGAGTCTCATAGAAAGGGAGGGTTTATCGAACAGATACTTGATAGGATCCATTTTTGAGACTAGTAAGATCGGATGGGACACCATGTAGTGCTTGAGCTTCGTCACCACCCATACTAGGCCTACGCAGGTCTTCTAGAGCGCGGAGTAATTGAGCTCGCTACCTTGTAACTTTCGACTGACAAAGTACACTGCATTCTCAATCCGGGAATCTTTGGCTTCTTGCGCTAACATAGCTCCAACGGCGGTGTCTGTCACAGTTAAGTATAGTAGCAACGACTTCTCCTTATGCGGCGGGCGCAGGATTGGGGTATTCACCAAATACTGTTTGATCCTCTCGAAGGCTATCTGGCAGTCATAATCCCACTCCACGCTGACTGTTTTCTTCATCAGTTTGAAAATTGGTTCGCAGATGGTGGTCAGCTGATTGATGAACCGACTGATGTATTGCAGGCGTCCCATGAATCCTTTTATCTCCGTCTCGGTACGGGGCGGCTTCATCTCCAGGATGGCTTGAATCTTCCTTGGGTCGGCTTCGATCCCATTCTCGGTGACCATGTAACCCAATACTTTACCTCTGCGAACTCCAAAGGTGCACTTCGCCGGGTTCAAACGCATGGCGTGCTCTCTCAACCTGTTGAAGAATTTTCTGAGATCTATCAAGTGTTGACCATCAGCTCCTTTTGAATGTATAATCATGTCATCCACGTACGCCTCAATCTCCTTGTGGATCATATCGTGGAATAAAGTCGTAACTGCCCGTTGGTAGGTAGCCCTGCGTTCCTTAGTCCAAACGGCATGACAGTATAACAAAAAGTTCCCCATAGGGTGGTGAAAGCTGTTTTCTCTTGGTCCTCTTCGGCCATCTTGATCTGGTTATAGCCGGCAAACCCATCAACGAACGACTTGACCTCATAATGGGCGGTTGCGTCCACCAACATGTCGATATTTGGCAAGGGGAAGTCATCCTTTGGCGTAGCTTTGTTGAGATCCCGAAAATCCACACATACTCTGACTTTACCATTGGACTTCTTGACAGTCACCAGATTCGATAACCAAGTTGGATACTCGATCACCCTGATGAAACCCACACGGAGTAGCTTCTCAATCTCTTCCTTCACTTGTAAAGACCATTCCGGCTTAATGCGGCGCAACTTCTGTTTGACTGGCTTAGCGTCTGGTGCTGTCGGGATTCTGTGCTCTACGATCGAGTTGTCGAGCCCCGGCATGTCTTTATAAGACCATGCGAACACATCCACATATTCTCTGAGTAGCTCAATCAGTGCTTCCCTTTCGGCTCCGCTGAAGAAGCTTCCAATCTGCGTTTCCTTAGGCTCGGCTTCGGTCCCCAAATTCACGCATGTTAACACCTCATCGGCAGCTTGGGCTCGAGATTCTTTTTTATTAATAACCTGTTCTGAGATTTCTTTAATGTATTCGTCATTTAATGTGTCTGTGTCTGCCTCTTCTAATGAATCATTATTAACTAAGTGTATATCGTTAGTTTGATTATTAGCCAATTTATCAGTTAAAAGAGTGACTATGGAGGGATACTCGGAAAAGTCGAGGGTTTCATTCATGGCAAAAGGGAATATAGCGTTTGCAATAAGATCATAGTCTTCGGACGTAAGGTCGTCAGACTTAGAGGAAGACTCAAATTCAAAATGTAAAACACTAGACTCTGGGGACGGAGATTTTGGGTGAGTGATAGGAGATGCTGCAGGAGTGGTGACAGGAGAAGGAGTAAGCCCCAGTGTTCCCACCATAAATTCCGGAGTAGCTATAGGTCCCCCAATGATGCACCAATTTTTGAGCTTGTCCTCCATGGGCACCACCAATGTCCTTGGGTCCCCCTCATCTTCAGAATCGTCTCCAATGACGGCAACCATGTCTTCGTGGAGCCCCAGATTACCCAGATGTTGAAGCAGATATTGGCCGTCCCACGTCTCAGTCAAACTTGGAGTTTCTGCGGCTTCTATTGCTGGCTTGTCAAGGGTTGGGGCTTCAAGTTGATCTGCCAAGTCATCTGCCACCTTGGTGGAGTACTCATGCCTGATGGTTCTAACTCTGCCCGTGGCTTTGTCATATTCCATGTAAGTCAGCTTCATGTTGGACCGATCGAATTCCACATCTCTGAAAATCTCGAATCCTTTCTGTAATTTCCCGGTGTGGTCAATCCATGGCTCGGCGAACTCAAAACACGAAAACTCCTCGCCTTCCCTGACAAAGTAGCTGTTCAGGGACAGGCGGTATGGCCGCATTTCAGGCTTTTTGCAGGGAAGCTTCATCTTTTTAAGCAATTTTATCCTTTGTTGCTCCATCTTGTCTTCAGGAGTAAGGGTGTATCCTAGACCGAACAACCCTCGATGATTAACCTCTTCAACCAATTCTGTGGGGCCTTGCAAGTTCTTACTTAGCCCCAGCCCCGATATAAAACCCATGTTACGCAGTATCTTGACAACAGGTTCCACTTTGTCCGTTGTTTTGGTGAGTTCGATGGTGCAGATCTGTGCTTGAGCGACTATTTCAAAGCCATTGAAGAGTCGGCTCTCTTCCCCATGCTGAATCTGTAAAACAGGAACGCCCTTGGTGTCCGTCCCTTAGGCAGTTACGAGATCACTGTAGATGATGGTCACTTCATTACCAGATTGAAACTTCACACACTGGTGTAGGGAAGATGGGACAGCGCCCGACTGATGTAACCATGGCCGGCCAAGGAGGAGTGAGAAGGTTTCGGGGATGTCTATGACGTGGAAGTCGGTCGGCAGGATCTTTGTTCCGATAGTAATGGGCAGGGTGGCTTCGCCTATCACGGCGCGGCATGTAGAGTCATAAGCTTTGATGGTTTGCTTGGATGGGCGTAAATCAACACCATGAACACCAACCACATCCATCATCCTTGAAGGCAGGATATTAATAGAAGAACCATTGTCAATGAATACACGGGGAATCTTCTTGCCATTTACTTCGACAGTGATGTATAAAGGCTCATTATGATCAACTCCGAACACTGGCTTGTCTAGCTCCGAGAAAGTGATGATGTTTCCATAGTGGATATTACCAATCATGTGGGTGACGTCCTCCGGGGTAGTAGTGGATGGTACCATGGTGGCGGCGAGGTTTTGCTCGAGCATGAGGCGATGGGCTAGGGAGGAGGTGAGTAGGGACCATAGTGAAATATGGGCTTGGGTTTATTTGAGTTGAGTGAGGATAGGGTCTTCTTTGTCTAGGTCGGCTTGCTCGGGTTCCTTCCCAAAGACTTTCTTTGCACCCTTGGGTCGGATTGGTACACTTGACCGGATCTTGTAAGGAGACAAACTTCTGCACATAGCTCCTCCAAAGACAATGGCGAGTCATGACAAGGGGGCGAAACTTCGGTCTTTTCGGCCTCCTCGAAGATTTCGGCCCAAGAAAGAGGTTGAGAGGGCTTGCGACTCTCTTCCTCTAGAGATTCGACTTCACTCACTAGTTCTTCTAAAGACAACAAGTAGCAAGAAGATTCTTTATTATTAGTCATTGGAATACAACCCATCTCATCACAGTCCGCCACAACAGGCTTGGCCGGATCAGTGATCTCACTAAGTTCTACCATGAGTACATTGCTAGCTACATAATCTCTAGGGTCTTCGACTACTCCCTTGTGGATAAGCTCTTGCACGACTTTCTTGAGTTCAAAACATTCTTCGGTAGTGTGACCGGTGCACTTGTGGTAGTGGCAAAACTTTGATAAATCGCAACCAAGACGGGGAAGGTGTCCTTCTAATGGTTCGAGCATTTCTAACGTTACCAATGCCATGAAGATATCCACCATCGTGAGCCCTATCTTGTCAAAGGCATCCATGAGCTCTAGGATACTGATCTCGCATGTTTGCACCATATTTACCCCACCCCCATTATTAGGAAGAGGGTTATTCACCACATTAGGACCCTTCGGCTTCTCAATCTTCTTGTCATTGATCAACCCTTGAACTACGTGCTTCAATTGAATACAACCATCCGTTGTGTGCCCGATGTGCTTGTGATACTTGCAGAACTTGGAGGCGTCCAAATCGGTTCTTGGGTAGGCGGGTTGGTAATTCTCTAAAGGCTTGATAAGACCTCTGACTTTCCCCATGGGCATACCAAAATCATCAAAATGCTCCCTCTGTTGTGGAGCCCCATTCCTTGTTACGGCTTGGACATCTAACAGGACCTCTTTCTGGACCATATTCACTTGGACGACGGCCTCCTTTCCACCCCTAGGAGGCGCAGGCGCAGTAGGAGCCTTGTATCGGAAGGAGTTGTTGTTGTTGGTCTTTGGACTTTCCTTTGGCGGCACAATCCCAGTGAACCCTGCTTCGTACCTTACTCCGGCGTCAACCATTTCCCGCAAATCAGGGAAGTAACCATTACCTATAGCTGCTTTCATCTCCGGTAGCAAGCATTTGTAGAAAATCTGTTTCTGTTCCTTCGCCTTTGGTGGGTATTGGACCTCACACAACCGATGGTTCCACCTCTTGTAAAAATCATAAATAGCCTCGCCGAGCTTTTGCATAGTGTTCTCAAGATCCGTTCGATTCACATGCCAATCCAAGTTAGCTTGATATTTCTCACAGAAAATGGCGCTGATTTGATACCACGTTTGCCTCTCGCTTGGTTCTAGCGCCAAGAACCAACGCAGAGCTATACCATCCAAAGTACTATGGAATACGCGAGCCATTTGTTCGTTTGTGCAGTCACGAGCCCTCATGGCCAACACATAACTATCCAAATGAGTCTTAGGACACGAGTCACCATGAAACATCGCCACTTTAGGCATCTTGAAATCCTTGGGGAGATCCCTCACTTGGCTAGGGTTGATTGTCTTGGTAGTCGGTGCACTTTGCTTATCCACGGTCTCGATCAACTTGCGCATTTGCTCTTGCATGGCCGTGACCACAGGGTGATTGGAGATGTCGGGTATAGATTCTGACAGAATGACGGGAGGAGTAGTGGAAGTAGTAGCAGCGGCCATGTCGCGACCCCGAACCCCGCGGCCCGAGATCGCGAGCTGGACGTCGACTTAAAACCAAAACTCTAAAATATAGAAGTTAAAAATTCCATTTTGAACCAAAAGATGATAACACAAGGTTTTACAAATCCAAGTTTAAATCAACAAAGTACATCCAACATAAGCTCCACAGCTTATACCCAAAAGAATAAAATATACAATTCTTAATGACGTCAATAAAGGGTAAAACTATCCCCAAAAGGTTATACATTTAAATAATGTAAACCGATCCATAACAACCTGCCCCAAAATCTCAATCCTCTCGACGTCCTCCTTGAACCGCGAATCCTAATCCTTTTCCTCCTTGGGGGGGGTTAAGGAAAACAATTTGAAACAAGAAACGGGGTGAGAATAAATCTCAGTAAGTTACTAATGCAACTACATGACATGCTAATATGCAATGACCAATAGCAATTAACATAAGACAGATAGCAGCGGAATAATAAGTGACATGCTGTCAAACAGTAATATCCAATAATCAATCATATAAATAAACATATAACAACAAATGAGAGGCTCCCTATCGCCAACCGTCCCATACCGGTTGGAAATAACGACCAGCTCATCATGCAACACATAAAGCTGAAATAAACACTCATAAGTGGATACATAGCCAAGGTTTCACCCACTGAAAGAACCAAATAAAGGTCGCTGCGCAGCTTCAATAATCAACAATCAACATCTTCATAGCAGCATGAAAGCTCGAAGAGAAAACCCCGGTACCGGAACCAATAACCATAAGAGTGTCACAAAGGACAAGGACCATGACACAAAGTCATGCCCGTTAGCCAGATACATTCACAAAGGAACGCTGACTTATCCTTTCCAAGGCCAATCTGGAGAAGGGGTATAGTAAGGGCAAAACAATGGTCAACATTATAATGGACTTGGCTTTGCCATTATAATCCTTCCCATCGCCCGATGCAACAAATATGTCAGCTGGGCTTCTAATTAAATGCTAAGTAATAATATTTTAGCATGAATAAACAACTTAAGGTTCCAAAGTAGGGAACCACACCAATTAATCACCATAAAGATGCAAACGATTACTCATAAAGAGTTCAACAACAACGAACACAAGAAGTTTCTCATAAAAGAGCACAACAACGATAAACGGAATTTCTCATAAAGAGCACAACAACATTGAACATCAAAACAAGATGATTCCAAGACAAGGCACGTACCAAATACCTCCTAACTATGATACCCACAAGTTAATCATAAAGAGCACAACCCAAACGGTCGCTCACAATTAGCACAATTACTATTACCAAAATGACCCTAGACATTTACTCATAAAGATATACTAGAACCATGAACTCAACCATCTCTTACACCTGGAATTCCAAAGTAGGAAATCAGAATGAATACACCTTAAGATTTATCAAACCGTAAGTAACCAATCGCCAATTCACGCTTTACCTCCGTCCATAACGAACCAACTCTAAACACCCCAAACGAATCCAAAAGATTACCCTTATTAGAACATGATCACGACCGGACTAAACCCTACATTTTAGTGTTCCAAAACCACCCTCTAGGTGCTATAGGATATCACCTAAAACCTAGACCAAGTCTTATCCAACATCAATCCGATTGGAACAATCACGAATCCATCACAAGATGCTCAAATACAAACTTGATCACAAATGATCATCACAAAGATAAGTCAAACCAACAATACCTCAAAAGATGTTCCAAAGTCCCAATTAACACTTAATTAATTTCAAACACAAACTCGATCACAAAGGACCCAATTCTATCACTAGAGTGTACTCCAATGATCACTAAGGTCGACTAGGAGGACACCCAAGATTTGGATCAAAACGCATTCTTCAATTACAAAATTTTAGCAATTGTAAACTTCCAGAGGACTGTGCGGCCGCCCAAACGGGTATGTGCGGTCGCCCAAAAAGCCTCAAAACACGACCAAAAGCTTTCAGATAGTTGTGCGGCCGCCCAATGCTCTGAATTTCCAGAAATCGGGAAGAACAACATGGGTTCTTCCATTTTTATACCCAAAACACATTTCCACCAAAATCCAACATTCCAACTAGTATACTAATGTACCAACACAACTAATAAGTCTAAAAAGACTCAAACAACAACATTTAACAACCAAAATAAAGAATCAAACCCAACATTCAAGATTTCACCATTTTTGATCAAACCCAAAATAAATTCTCAATAAATTCAAAACTCAATCAAACTTCAAATATAACACACCAAACATCATATAAACATGATATGAACATTTTAGCATCAAAATGGGGGAAAAGTAACTTACTTGATAAATCTCAAAGTTGACGGAATTCAATTCTTTTTGGTTCTACGCGATCCTATCGACGATCTAAACATGTTTCAAGTTTTAAGAAATGAATGATAACAAGAAGAAGATGAAGAAAATTAAGAGAGAAGGAAAGAAGAAAATGCTTACCAAAGCTAGAGAGAGAGAGAGAGAGAGTTGGCTGGGAAATGGAGAGTGAGGGAGTAGATGAGTAGGGAGGGAGTAGTTAAAATGATTTAAAGAACTTACACTTAGGCCCCTTCCTCCTCACTACACCCAAAACTTACACTCCCTACTTACAATTAAGACCCAACAATACTACACTAACCCAAATAAAATGCTAGGCATGAATTATTATAACTCAAAAATTATTAATTAAGTAATAATTTAAATACATAATTAAGCAAATAAATAAATAATAATTATTTATCACCAATAAAATAGAGCCTAGTTTTCGGGTCGTGACAGGCCATCCCAATACTCAGAGGCAACGAGGGTGCGGGTAGTTTGCTAGCAGAGAGGTAGCCACCAAGCAGTTCAGGGGAAGGTTCATAGACAGCCTTGTTCTTGCTCATGGTAGTGAAACCTTGTTGGGTGTAGAGGGAAGGAGGTGGAACATTGCGGTAGCTTGGGAACGGGAAGGCAGTAGCATTGGTGTTGGGGAGACAGTTGGTATTGACCTCTTCATCCTCAACATAAATGAAATTCTCCCCATCGGGCACCGGTTAGTCCCTTTTTGTTGAATGTGACCCTTCAACTGTTGGTTCTGGTATTCCAACATCTTGTTGCTTTCCTCGAGATTCTTGATCTTGGCTTCGAGACCGGCGAGGAAGTTCTGGAGGCTTGGGGGAATACCATTGAGAGTAGCCTCAGTGTTGAGCTCGGCGGCACTAGCAGGAGGAGTAGAGGCTGAAGCTGAAGCGGAAGTCGACATTGCTGATGATGAGACTGAGAACGTGGATGGAGTAGAAGCTTCGCGTTGTAGTCGACCACCCGAGCGGATCCAAACTTGCTTTGCTGAAAGGTTGAAGGGTAATGAAGCTTTAGGATAGGGGAAGGCTCATGCAAAGTATATTTTAATTTACAAAAACATACATTATTTACATCCTAATTGATTGGAAGGGGTACCCCTTTTTCGCAACTAGTTAGAAGACTACGATCAGTGGAGGCCATCACTACGTCTATAGGCCCCTCGTTTTTCACCTGCATTGCACACCCCCAAACGGACAATTTGGGCGAGGGTCCTATAGGGCAAGCGGCTTCCACCAACCATCGGATCCTACGACTAACCCTTCCTTAAAGGCATTTAACGTGACGTCTATGTTACATCCTACGCAGGTTAATGATGAGCGGAGATCTTGACAATAAACACTCATCCTACCATGGCACGTCCCTTGTAGGGAAATCACTTTTTTGTGCACTTTCTCTCAAAGATCTCGATCCATCATTGACTTGGGGATGACTCGACATAGACAGCACGTTAATTGACTATTAAGAAAAAGCTAGCCAAACCAACCGGTCAAAACCTAGGTGTGTTACCTATACTAGTGTGGGTTGACACGGGTTAGGTAAAAGGTTCCCACCGTATACGGTGAGTGGAATAGACGAGTGACTCGAAAAGAGTGCGGCAGTAGCGCATAAATTCCTGCACATCGAATACTCCGGGTAATGGGGACCTGTGCAGTGCTGACACGGACTAGTGGTAGTGTATGGCAAGAAACTAATTCTTTTTAAGGAGAAGAGAGAGAAGTTTTTAATGTTAGGATGATGCAATGCAATGCATGAGAGAGGGAGAGAGAGCCACGTACAAGGGAGCATTGCAGAGTTTTGTTTGACCCTAATACTAAAGCGAAGACAACTGGGGTACAAGGATACAAGGCACATACAAAGTACAAGTATCAACAGAGTACGAGTATTAACATTGCGGGGTGCACGGGTGCATGTGTAAACATGGCAAGTATGCGAGGTGCATGTGTAATCATGGCAAGTGTGTGTAGGGTGCACGTGTAAACATGGCAAGTGTGTGCATGTGTAAACATGGCAAGTGTGTGCATGTGTAAACATGGCGAAGTGTGTGGTGCATGTGAGAACATGGCAAATGTATGCATGTGTAAACATGGCGAAGTGTGTGGTGCATGTGAGAACATGGCAAAGTGTAAGGTGCATGTGAGAACATGGCAGACATCATGATGTGAACGAAAGTTAGACCCGCTAAGTTTGAAAAAGTTTCAAAGCAGTCCCCAGCAGAGTCGCCACTGTGAATACCCCTTTCCGATGAAGCGACGCATGGGAAGTATCTTGTGATTATTTTTATTTACAAAGGGAATATTCTTAACGACATTAAAATTATGAGAGTCGCCACGCCGTTTTAATTAAAGCCAAAACATTGAAAAAAGCATTTTTAGTGGGTTCGGGGGTCAAATTACAACAAGAGAAGAATGTTGAACGTTATCACTCCTATTGCCCGAATTTATTGGTCTTTCTATCATGATGAATGTGTTAGTAGTGTGTTAGTGATTTAGACCGGATCCGAAGATTGCCTACGTTCCTCTCAATGCGAGAAGCTCAGGTCAGCGTAGTTCGCAGAGAATTTAGAATAGGTAGAAGAATCGGGATCATGCATAATGAGGGGGAATTTACCTAAAGATTATGGTTTAGAAGTAGTTCCTAGATCATCCTCGGGTTGATGAACCCTCGATCATCATCGGCTATGAAATAACATATAATTATGAAGATCACAACCCTAAATATAGCATAAATAAGGTTTTAATCTATGAACACGAAGAGCACGCGAAGAACATATTATGAGCATATGAATGAGCATGCAAAGCATATGAAGAAACTATGAATAAACATGTACGAACATGAATATAAAAGATCTACATTAAAAATGATGCAAGAACACGAAGAAAAAGTTTGAAAACTTACCTATGTTGGCAAGAAATAAACCTTGGATCTTCTTGAGTGTTTGAATGCTAATTAGAGAGCAAAATAGTGTTTAAGAACTCCAAAATTCGTACTTAGAGCTCTCAAAATCGGACCCCAAACCAATGGAATGGAATTGGTTTATATAGTGAACTGATGGGAAGATCCGATGGTCAGGATCATCCAGCGCAAGGTTGGCCGCCTGGCCATGTTTGAAGCTGGTGACAAGAGTGGCCGCGTGGCCAAGATCAACGCGCAGCAAGGTTGGCCGCGTGGCCAAGGTTGCAGGCTGACTTGATTCTTAAGCTAGGGTTTCTGCATGGTTTTAAGGAAACCATTTGTTACCTATTTTGATAGATTTTGTCATAAATGAGATATTTTGGGAATCCAGGACAAGTCTTTGCAAGGCATCTAATTCCTATAAAGTCCTTGTATTTTTGGGAAAGTCCTAATAAACTCATTTTCAGGTCGGGTACTAACAGTGTCCCAAGCGTGGGGCCAAGTAGGACCACGGGTACGGGGCGCGACAGTTGGTATCAGAGCTAGGTTGTAGATGGTCTAGAATGACTAAGTGACCTAGGAGGGTAGTTGTGTATAGAGTGAGTAACTTTGAGTGTCTTATGTAGGTACTTATTGAAAATGGGTGAAACTGAAGGAGATCAGGCTGGTTCTTCGGGGCAAGGGGATGCCAGAGAAGAGGCTCGAGTTATGTTCCAAGGAATGTTCGAGGCAGCAATGAAAAAATTTAAATGATCAGAGGCAGGGAGGAGAACAAGAACCTCCGAGATATGGGTTAGAACAGTTCCTGAAGATGAAACCAATGGTTTATGAAGGAGAACCAGAGGTAATAAAGGTCGAGAGGTAGATTGAATCGATGTAGAAAATATTTGATGTCTTGAGATGTACAGATGAAGAACAAGTCAGGTTTGCTACCTATAAACTGAGCGGAGCTGCTGAGCATTGGTGGAGGGCTTTGAAAACAAATTGGGATGAGAATCATGTACCCTATACTTGGGAGAATTTTCTGAATAAGTTCAAGGAACATTTCATTCCTCGGGTAGATCAAGACAAGAAGGAAATGGAGTTTCTTAACTTGGAGCAGAATATTATGTCTGTGGCTCAGTATACATCCAAATTTACGGAGTTATCCAGGTATTGTACTCACTTGGTGGCAACTGAGGAAAGGAAGGCAACTAGATTTGTAAAGGGTTTGAAAACTGTGATTCAAAGTCAACTAGTATCCCACAAGTTGCAAGATTTTCAAGATGCTGTTGATAGATCATATCAGGTGGAGCATGATATAGAAGAGCATAAGAGGAAAATTGAATTGGCAGGTACAGGAAGGCAAGGAAGACCTCAACCACAGCGTGGTGATAGTCGAGGAGGTCAGGGAACACCAACACAATTTAGAAGTCAATCGCAAGGGCAACCAATTATCAGAAATCAAGGTAATGTCCCGGGAAATCAAAGTAGAAGGATTTGTAATTACTGTCTGAAGGAAGGGCACACTGAAGAGCGCTGTTGGAAGAAGCAAGGAAAGTGTTTGAATTATGGTCAGCTTGGCCATTTTCAAAAGGATTGTCCAAGATCAAGGATTGTACCATATGGGAGTGGAGCAGGATCATCTCAGGGTCAGAAGAGGGATGCCTCAGGGAAGCCTAAAGTGCCAGGTCGTATTTTTGCTATCAATCAACAACAGGCTTCAAATTCTTCTAACGTGATAGGAGGTATAATTTATGTGTCTAGTTTGAGGGCACGTGCACTTATAGACCCTGGCTCTTCACATTTTTATGTGTCTGTGCATTTTGCTTCTCGATTGCATGTTTCTTCTGAATCTCTACCTTACGTGTTAGAAGTGTCTACTCCAATAGGGGAGTGTTTGGTGACTAATAAGGTGTTACATGGCTGTGATGTGCATATTTGGGAGCATGTTTTATTTGCTGATTTAGTTGTTTTGCCATTACAAGATTTTGATATTATCTTGGGAATGGATTGGTTGAGTAAATACCATGCTTCAGTTGATTGTTATAAAAAGGTGGTTACATTTTCTATTCCTGATGTGCCTGAATTTACTTTTGAGGCTGTTCCTTTAGGTAAGGGAATTCATATTATTTCTTATTTGAAAGCTAGAAAGTTGTTGCATCGTGGTTGTACGGGGTACTTGGCTAGTGTTCTTGATACTACTAAAAAGTTTCCTGAAGTAGAGGATGTGTATATTGTGAAAGAGTTTCCTAATGTGTTCTCTACTGAGTATTCTATGCCTCCTGATAGGGAGATCGAGTTTTGTATTGACTTACTTCCAGGTACTACCCCAATATCTGAATCACCTTACAGAATGGCTCCAGCTGAATTAAAGGAGTTGAAAGTTCAATTGCAAGAGTTGCTTGATAAGGGTTTTATCCGACCTAGTGCATCACCTTGGGGAGCTCCTGTGTTGTTTGTAAAGAAGAAAGATGGGTCCTTGAGACCTTCAGTGCCGAATTGAGGAAGCTTCCAATGTTGCACATGACTCGTGTAACGCCCGTCCTAATTCTTGTTAAATTTCTTGACGTGCTTGCTTAAATGCTTAAACTTGCATATTATGTGCTAGTTTTACTTGGATTAATTTTTTAACTGCTTTAGAATATTAAGGTGGTTAAATGTCTAGTTTTGACTTTAGGGTCATTTGTGAAAATATGACTTTAGGGGCCTTTTTGTAAAAAGTGAAACTTGAGGGGCCTAAGTGTCATTCCTTGATTCTTGTTAAGTATATCATGGTTTGCTTGTTTGTCTGAGAAAGAAATTCTCAAACTTTCTCGACATTTCTCCCTCTGTCTCAAAGAAAAGTTAGGGTTTACCATATTCTCGACTCCTCGAGCTTAATTATTCCTCTGTTCGTGATTCTGGTCCCGGATAAATATTCGTGGCGTTGAATAGAGCGTTCCAGACCGAACAAAAATTAATTTGGGTCAACTTGATTTCGGACTAGGTAAGTTATTAGCTCCCCCTTACTTGTAATAACATGCATCTATGTTATTCCCGATATTTGTTCTTGTTAAAATTGTGTTTTGAGCAATTTTTGTGATACTTGTAAATTTGGGACGAAGGGAGTATTCGTATGATAAATATGAAGGAATAGCTTGCACCTGGGAAAAGAAACTTGAAAAAGTATTGAAAAATTATACTCCTATTCGTGAGACGGTAAAATAGTAACTTGATTTAAATATTATTAGAAAAATCGTACCATTATTTGTGGTACGGGGAAATGAATGGAAGTATCCCTAAATGGATATATTAGTATAATATAAAATTGTACTTATACTTTTGGGATCGGTGAAATATTTAATTGAAATAAAAGGAAATTGTCCTATTATTTATGGGACGATAAAAGAAATGAATTGAGCTTGAAAATAGGTGTTAAGAAAATGTTTGTATACTCCTGGGTGTATTAAAATGTTAATAGAAAGTTACTCCTACGTTTGGGACGGAGATTTCTTAACCGGGGAAAGAAATGAAAATTTCGCATTTTGGTACTTTGTGCGACCGCACAAAAACCCTTGGGCGACCGCCCATCTTTCTGAAAGGTTTTTCAAAGGAATGGACATGCTTGTGTGCGACCGCACATGACATTTTAGGCGACCGCACAGTTACCTTAAAAACAAAACGTTGTTTAAAGTTTGTTTAAGTTAGAAGTAACTCTAGTTAAGGTATATAACCTTAGTATAAGATGTCCTAGCAAGTGTTGTGACACCTTAGGGGCATCAGAACTTGGCCTTAAACATGAATACTCATTTAATTAAAATGAGAACTTAGTCTTGTACATGGACACTTATAGAACTCAAATGAGAACTTAAGTATAAGAGTAACAACTCTTTTATATGTCTTGAAAGTGCTATGAACAAGCACTTATGTGTTATACTTGTCTTGAAGCCAATGATTGTGCACCTTAGGGGCATTAAAACAATGACTTGAGATTGAATATCCTATGTAGGGGATTAAGATCTCGTAAGTATGAGTTGTCTAGCTCATTTACTTAAATTGAACTCGAATTATTCTTGATCTAGGTTAGGGTACTACCCTAGATGGCCTAGATAAGTGTTGTAGAACACTCTAGTACTGAAAAATAGTCCCTTTGTGAATAAATGAAAGGTGGACTTGAATCATAATTAAATGATAACTTGAGTATAAGAGTAATAACTCTTTTATGTGTCTTGAAGTCAATGTTTGTGTACCTTAGGGACACCAACTAATGTCTAGAGCTTGAATGTCCTAAGAAAAGGATTTGGAAAATAGTACGTGAAAGATGTATAATTCATCTACCTAGCTTGAACTCGAAGTATAAGTTAATTAACTCTTGTACATGTTTAATCATCCAAAGAAATGGATTGAGAACTTAGATATAAGATGATAAAATCTTGTATATGTCTTGAATGTCTTGAATGTCTTGAATGTCCTGAATGTCCTGAATGTCTTGAATGTCTTAAGATGAGACAGTAACTTAAAGTATAAGACAATAAAATCTCGTACATGACTTGAACATCCAAATAATTGGATTAAGACTTGAATATAAGATTATAAAATCTTGTACGTGCCTTGACACCAATATAGGTGTATGGTAATAAACTTGAAAGAGTCTTGATGTGTATATGCAAATATTGCATATATTTACTTGATAGAATGTGGCTTCTTGATTGATTGGTACAGGGTATGAATAACCAAAGAATTGGGTTATGGAGTTAGATAGAGAATGATTAACTCTACTACATACTTGAACTTGATACGTGTATATTGGAAGTGCTATAAATAAGCACTAAAGTGTAAATGATTTAGTTTTTAATCGTGTATATACTCAATGAAGTATATAAAATATAAAGAAGATATCTTGTCTTGAAATGAGTTCCTAAAGAAAATAAGGACTAGTGTAATATGAAGATCATTCATATAATCGTGAATACTACGATTTAAATTAATAAGAATGGTTATGGAACACAATATGTGTTAGAAAATGTATTCGATTATTAACGATACATATACGTGAAGTATGACTGTGTCTAGATACAATGTGACCTATTCTACTACGTGTTTAGACTCTAAGGTGTTGGGCTCTACTTGATAGTAAGGGTATCGTGATAGACACTTTAATGTGTTAAACGTGATATGAATCTGTACGTGCAAACTTGGCATGTGACAAAGTGATATACCCTACTACTTGACTGAAGTCTGTTATTAATGGACTCTTACTTGGATTGATCGTGTTACATGGACACCTTATGTGCCAGTGTTATCTTGGTTTATATTCGCAATAATTGCGTACGTGTACTTGTATTCTCGTGAGCACATGATACATAATTACATGGTGCATATTCTCGTGAGCACATGATACATAATTACATGGTGCATATTCTCGTGAGCACATGATACATGATTACATGGTGCATAAAGAATAGTCCACTAATAAAGGACTGAGTTCTGTTCTCGTAGTTCAAGTAAACATCTACTTGTGCATTATTGTGTGATTCCAGCTGGTTCTCCTTGCTTGTTCGAAAATATATAGGTTCACGCTTGTCGCGAGAGCTGGGGTTTAAGTGACAATCGGGTCCCTATGTATTTCCGCCTGACCCTTACTACCGGCCATAGTAAGGGCATAGCTTCCTTGGTTGGAGCAATAAGCCTGACCTAAGTGAATGCTAACTCCTGTCTTGTTCACCACGTGGATCTTGTTCTTGTGGATGACACTGGTTACCAGGTCTTCTTATATACTGCACATCAGTTCTTGTTCTTGTTCTTGGTTGTCCTCAGCTAGAAAAGCATCGACAACAAATGGTATTCTTGGGAGGAATAAGGAAGGATTCAGGTACAAATGCGTGATAGGCCTATGTGCATCTTGGTGAGCTGGTCTAGCCTCTCACACTACTTGACTACTTGTTACCTGATCATATCTTGAGCTTGATTACTTGTTGAGTTGGCTTAGCCTCTCCTATACTTGTTACTTGATGATACTTGATATATGTTTAGTTGAGTATCTACTTGTATTGCATGATAACATGACATATAGTTGCATGTTAATAGCTTACTGAGATATATCTCACCCTTTATTTGTTTAATTGTTTCCCCCCCCCCCCAGGAAAGCAGGGGATAGTACGCAGTGAGGCTCGACTTAGCTGGGAACTTACTCAGCAGGATATTCTTGTTCGAAGTTAGTGTCCTTTTATACTTTGTTAAGGACGATCTTGTATGAGTTAATAAACTCTGGGCTTGTATTGGGGTAGTATTTGTTGTCCCTAGACAGTTCTTGATGCCAGCTTATTTGCTAGGCATGTCTTCCGCTGTATGTAACCATTTTGGTTTAAATTTTCTTGGTCTAGAACTCGTGTGAGCTATCTTAGCTCCCTACTCTTGAGTATATATATCATGTCAGTTTTGTTTTTAACAGGTATTGTTCCTGTTTCCCATTAGTTTCTTGTTTCTTGTTAGTTACGCGCACCAGGTTCGAGGTTCTATTAGGGAATCCCAGGACTTAGGGCGTGTCAACTCGGCTGGGGATACTGCTGGGGAGTTAATTGCTCTTTGCCGAGGGAGCCTTTAAGACTTGACCGTAGCCCCTAGAGTGCCATCATTGATTGCGAGAAAGGTCCATCCTTGATTGGGGGAGCGAGCACGGGCACACGCGACAAGAGGGCTTTTTGACATCCCTTTTGGGAGACTTTAAGGATAGTCTCACACATCTTTCTCGAACATAGCCCCTAGGGTTTATTGATTGTCAAATGAAGCAAAAGAAGCCCTTGTTCTTGAGTCACATAGTGTCACGACCCGAAAACCCGTCTCTATTTTCTAATAATAAATATTTGATTATTTATTTATTTCTTATTTAATTGTTTAAATTATTATTTAATTGATAATTATGTGTGCATTTATGTTTCATAATAATTTATGTCTAGCATTTTATTTGGGCCATTTGTGCTAGTGTAGGAGTGTTGAGTCTTATTTGTTAGTGGAGAGTTTTTTTTTTTTGTAAAGGGTAGTAGTAGGGGAGGGGTCTAAGTGTAAGTTTTCAAAATAATTCTCCCTACTCCCTCTCTTCTCCCTCACTTCTTCCTCACCCTACTCATCTCTCCCAGCAAACTCTCTCTCTCTCTCTCTCCTTTATTTTGGGTAAGTTTTTCTCTCCCTTCTCTCTTCATTTTCTTCCTCTTCCTCTCATCTTTTCTCATTTCTAATTTTATGAAAAGTGTTTAGATCGTCGATAGGATCGTAGGAAGCTAAGAAATTTCGAGTTCCGTCACCTTTGAGAAAATCCGGGTAAGTTGCTTTTCCCCCATTAATGCTAAAAATGTCCATCCTATGCTTAGATGATACTATGATTTCCATTTATTGCTTCTTTGGTTGATTTTGAGATGATTTGCATTTTATTCCATTTTTGTGAAGTTTTGATGTTTGAATCATCCCTTGGATTGAGGGGTCTAAATGATGTTTTATGAGTTGTTTGAGGTATATAGGGTGTTTGGGTACCTTAGTATACCTATGGGAAGCATTGGGTTGAGTTATGTTGTTTGGGTAAGAATTTTGGGAGAAACCCAGTTGGTTCTTGCCGTTTTCCGGCAGAACAGGGGTTGTGGGCGACCGCCCACTTTTGGCTTGGGCGACCGCCCAGGTCATCAGTTTGATTGATTTTTGAAACTTGGTTTTGGGCGACCGCCCACTATTGGGTTGGGCGACCGCCCAAGTCATCAGTTGGTCTGGTGTTCTGGTATTGGTTTTGGGCGACCGCCCATGGAGGTTTTGGGCGACCGCCCATACCAGCTTTTCTGAGTATCTTTGTTTTGAATTGTTTTAAGGTCCAAGCCCAATCTAGGCTCGATGTATCACCCTAGTTGACTTAAGTTAATGTTGTGGAACACCTTAGTGTTCGAGAATGACCCCTTTGTGATCGATTGTGTTATGGAATTCGATTAAAAATGGTTTGTGTTCGTTGGAACATCTTTTGATGTATTGTTTTGGATTGGTTTACCTTTGTGGTGATTTATTTGGAATGGTTCCCTACTTCGGAATCATGAGTTGTTTATTTAAGCTAATGTTTATTACTTAGCTTTTATTTGAAAGTCCAGCTGGTTATTTGTGTATCGAGTCAGGCAATGGATAATGCTATAATGGCACAAGCCAAGTCCAGTATAGCATCGCCCATTGGTCCTTCTTCCTCATCCAGATTGGCCTTAGATGGGTTGAGCTAGCTCCTTTTGTGAGTATTCTAGCTACACGTTTTGGAGCATGACTTTGTGGCATGGCTCCCACCCCTTGTGGCAAGTTACTTTGTTATTGGTTCCGGTACCGGGGGTTTTCTCTTCAAGCTTTCATGCTACAATGAAGATGTTGATTGTTGATTATTGAAGCTGCGCAGCGACCTTTATTTGGTTCTATCAGTTGGGAAACCTTGGCTAATATCCTTTGTTAATTGTTTATTTCCGCTGCTATCTGTTAAATGATATATGCTACGTGCTAAGTAATATTTATTATTGTTTATTGCTTATTGCATCATGGCATGTCATGTAGTTGCATTAGTAACTTATTGAGATTTATCTCACCCCTTTTCTTTTGTCTTTGTTTTTCCTTAACCCCCCCCCAGGTGGAAAGGATTAGACTCGCTGATTACGAGACAGGACGTCGCGAGGGTTGAGCTTTTTGGGCAGTTGTTATTGGTGGGTTTACATTACATAAATGTGTAACCTTTTTTGGAATAGTTGTACCAAACTCGACGTCATTAGAATTTGTATATTTTATTATTTTGGGTGTAAGCTTATGGAGCTCACACTAGTTTATATTTTGTGGTACAAGTTGGATTTCAAAACTTTATGTTATCATCTTTTGGTATAAAAGGAAAATTTTATCTTCATTATTTAAGAGTTTATTGTATAAGTCGACGTCCAGCTCGCGTACTCCGGGCCCGCGGGGTCGGGGTTGCGACACATAGCCCCTAGGGCAACACCATTTGTTGAGAAAAGCAAGACTGACTCATCCTCGTGCGAGGGAACAAATATGAGAGGACATGGCAATAGCTACTCCATTTCTCGGGAGCCTTTCGGCGTACTTTAGAAGCACATACTTGAAGAAGCTTTGAAAACTGAGACACATGTTGTTGCTATTTGTTGCCCAAGCCAATTGACTAGCTAGGGATTATTTGTGCAACCTCGTGCCCTTTTATGATGGGCTCGTTCTCGGATGGGTCTTGGCTACCACGGGCCTTCTTTTCATGAACCCAAAAATGCACACTACTGGAGAATGATGCCAATAACCCAAAACAACCTTTGATGGTGCCATATCTTGTCGAGCCTTTTGCAATCCCAAAGTTGACTCGGTGGGGAATTGACTTGCTGAGGAGATCCAATGTAGAGCTCGTGCAGTTGTCTTCTTTAGAGGCTGGAGATCTCCATTTATCTTTCCCTTCTCTCTCTCACTCTCTCATTTTTTTTATGACGCACCCTGTTTTTTTCCTAGACCGCCCTTTCGGGTTTTTCAATCTAGCGGGCATCTCTTTTGCGTCTTCATTTTGACTCGATTAATGAGAGAGTGTGCATTGACTCTAGCTGAGGAGATAATACATGTGATTTTGCGGTGGAGACCTCTTGTCACTAAAGGTGAGTGACATTGACTTGATTAGGGAAGTGTCCCTAGTATTGACTTCATGTATTTGACCGTTTTTTGAATGACTCATGAAGGCAAGTAAGTCATTAAGAGAGAAGAGAAGGAAAGCCCCAATTTGATTGCAAGAAATTGGGAGTATGCAGAAAGAATAGAAGTCCCTAGACTCGACAAGGAACGCGAAATGATTCCAAATCTAAGAAAGTTGTTCAATCTTTTTGGTGATTAATTCATTGGCAAATGAATAGTACAAAGATGTCTTGACAAGTTCGAGATGAAGGCCGATCACCATAATGCGCTAGGGCTAAACATATCTTCTTTCTTGCATGAGACCGGACCCGCAGGTTGCCTACGTTCCTCCAGTGTAGAGGCTCAGGTCACCGTAGTTCTTGTGGATTCTCCATTCTTCGTGATGGAATTGTTGCTTCGTAGCTTCGTCCTTTGTTGGTGGATGATGATGTTGATCTTCTTTGATTGAGGGGGATTTTTTTTTTTTGTGCTCTAACTTTTTCCTAGGTTGATTTGATAATTTCAACCTAGCGAGCTTTTTTTTTTTTTTTTTTTTTTTTTTGATCCCCCTTTGAAAACTTTGCTTGATTTTTCTCCATGCTTGAAGTCTTGGATTCGCCGTTGTTGTTGATGTCGTTGCCTTCGTCACGATGTTTAGCCCCTAGGCGTTCAAGCGATGGCCTTCGTTCTAAAACTTGTTTAGACATCTTTTCATCATTTTGCCAAGAATTAAATTGAACAACTTGGAATTGTGTATGAGGACAAGAACGCCTTTTATTTGATAAGATCGACTCAAACATTGACATGAGAAGGAAGAAAACTTAATGCACACAAAAGAGGACTTTGACTTTTTTTTTTTTTTTTTTTAGTTCGTGCTACTAGGTAGAGAAAGAGAAACGGAGATTGCTGTCGTCGTCTTTGCCGTTGTAGTCTCCTTGCGGCATGATCTCTTGTTGAAGGCTCATTTCAAAACCAAGCTTTTTCTTGATGGGTTCTTGCATGTTGCCATTCTCTAGCGGTTGCTTTTCACCCATAGTAAATTCGCCGTTGTCGATCAAATCTTGGATGATGTTTCGGAGAAGGAGCACCCTTCGGTAGTATGGCCACTATGCTTGTGGTAGCCGCACCATTCACTATGTGCATGATTCTTCAGTATCGCCTTCGGCTTGTACCCTTCCAAAGGTTTGACCTTCCCACTTGCCACCAAAGTTTCAAATGCCTCGTCTTGGGTTACTCCTAGGAGAGGAGTGAAAACTCGGTTGTTGGTGGTACCTTTGTAGCTTTTGAGGGTCGGGCCACTTGAGCATGCTTTACCATTGAACTTTGCTTTGACGTCGGTGAGCTCTTGCAAACGGGCTTTGAGTTCGGAAACCTCTTCCTCGTGAATTCTTCTTTCATAATCAAGATGGGCCTTGAGTTCGGAAACCTCTTCTTTGTGAATCCTCTTGTCGATATCGAAACGGGCTTGCCACAAATTGTCTTTACGGCGGGCATCCTCGACAATCCTATCCATTTGTTCCCCCATTGGTTTCATTATGTTGAGTAACCCTTCGTTGGACACGAAATCATTTCCACCGTTGTTGTTGTTGCCGTTGGAAGCCATTGGACCTATTGGAAGAACACGGTTGATCTTAGGTTGGCCCCACAAACACCTTTTGAGTAATATGATTAAACCCACAAACAAGGAAAAGACTCAACCACATAGACAAAAATGACTATTTTTTTTTTTTTTTACAAAGTCGGAAGGACGGAGTCCTTTTTGGGGTTTCTAGAAAAATAGTGGAATCGTCACACTAGTATATAGACCTTCTCGCGGTCCCATATACTCATCAGATTCCACCACGCTTGTGATACCTACATGTGACGGGATTAAACTAAATTAATGTAGTAAATCATACATGCGGGGACGGATTTTTTATTTTCGTCCAAGATAGCCACTTTTGGGAACGGAGTTTTAGTTCGTCCATTGCAACAAATTGGCATGTATGATTTGAAGACATTAGTTTAGGAAAATCTCGGTACATGAAAACCGACTTGAGTCACAGAGTGTTAGACCCTAGACTAGAATTGTGTGGATTGTGCTCGGCTAAAGAGAGGCTTAAAGGTCACCCCCGGCATGTAGTCTTGAACTACGCCACGGGCTGAGGTTGACCGCTTCGAAAGAGTCAAGGTCGGGTGGAGCTTGAAACTTTCTAGGACGGGCCTCGACGGGTTTGGGGTTGAACATTGTGCGACTCGATAGTGAGCAATTGATAAGAATATGTGCATGTAGTGTGAGGTCTAACATGTGACAAAACATTTTTTTTTTCAAAAGAAATAAAAAAAACAAAAACAAATAAGCACATAATTACAACTTTCGAATCACCCGTGTGACCGATAAAACAAACAGAAAATAAAAGAAGTTCTGTGCAGGCCCGGTGCCCACACATTGTCATTCTGCTCTGTTCTGTTTTTTGTGCACTGTTCTGTTCTGGGAATGCGCTCAGAAGCGCGCGCATTGGGTGGCCTATGCGGAAGGCGCGCGCGGTAGAAAAAGAGGGGCAGAGGCGCCCGATTCTGGGCAGTACCTGCGAATCAGTGGGTTCAAGGGATTGCCTTGACCCTAAATAAAAAATTCTTTCCCCTGCAGTAATTGTTAGCACAGAAACATGGAATTGAATGACAAGAAAGGAGGTGGGCGATTCTGGTAATTGGGGTCGGACGTGCGCGATTTAGGCCAAGAAGGCCAGAGGCGCGCGCTTCCCACCCTTTTTACCAGAATGCCCAGAAAACAGTAATAAGAACACCAAAAGTTAAGAACGCAAGTTTAACCCTCTAATAAGTCCCCAGCAGAGTCGCCACTGTAGATACCCCGGGAGAGCCCACGGCTTGGCTAGAGCGGTGGAAGGATCCTAGGATGTCTAATTGATTTTATTTTGTAGAGTCGCCACCTATGTTTTTAAAGGAAGATAAGAAAAACCTAGAAATAACCTATTTTTTAATGTTACGAAACCAAAGATTCGGGAAGATAAGGGTTCGGGGGTTAGGTGACGGAGTGGGAAGTACTTAAACACCCACTCCGCCCCGCTTACGCGGGTCTTGCTACAATTGGTGTTCTAATGCAAAAAAAAGTCCTTCTATTTATTAATATGAAAATGTGCTAACGATTACAAGGGAAAGAAAAGGGATATAAAAAGAGAATTGTTTTATTTATTGATTTATGCTAAGAATTACATGTTGAATTATTGCTAAATCATTACATTAAGAAATGATCAATGATTGAAATAGAGATTGGAATGTTGGGATGTAACCTTGGCCAAACTTCAATAGTGAAGTGGCCTTTTGACAAAGAGAATTAAAAGAGTTTTAGAAGGAGAAAGTGAGAGTTGTACCTTGTGCTTGAATGGGGAAGAACCAAATTGTCTATAGTGACCACCCTTTGAAAATGGATTTTATGTGTTTTAAAGTGTTTTTGATTCAAGAATTCCTCCTACTTTTCCATGGTGAAATGAAGAGGTATTTATAGGTGTTAGGGAAGTGTTTGTGGTCACAAAGATGGCCCTTCCCCGGATCAAGCCAAGACATAATGGCTTTGGGGGTTACAAATCAGAAGAGGAGGGAAATTTGGCAAAATCTGGGATCCTGGAGGTGGGAAGCGCGCACGTCCCACCCCTCCTATGTGAGGCGCGCTCGTCCCACAAAGAAGGCCAAAGGCGCGCTCGTCCCACCTTCAGGAATCCATATTTTAGCCCAAAAGTTAACCCCGTTATGCAGTTAAGTCCCAAAACTAACGAGATCAGTTAGAAACTTAACGAACACCACGAAAGTCAACAAAAACAAAGTAAACAAAGACTCAAGGTTGACTTTGTCACTTAGTCAAATCCAAGACTAACGGAGTAAGTCAAGAACTTAACGGAAAGTAACAAAACATAACAGAAGAGAGGAAGATAGAGAATGTGTATGCAATCGGGATATGAGAGGTCCAAGGCGGGGTGTCTACACACTCCTCCTCCTCCAGGTAAAACTCCGATGCTTATATTCGCACCCGCGCCGCTGCCGGCGGATCCACCGCAGCAACATCTTCAGCACCACCGCTGCTGTAATCCCCGCTCACCGGCGGTGAACTATCTTCTGAGTTAATTACTGGTGACCCAGAATCAGTAGTACTCTTCTCCTCCATTATCAAATCTCACGATAACACTGACCATATACAGGAAGTTGGATGAAAATTAACTAATTGGCGAAAACGATTCATGTGGAGTTCGAATACAAAAGATTTGTTGCGAACAGCTTGGTGGATCTAGATGTTTCGATGCTTGATTTTGGGAAGGTGAAGTGGTGGCGGTGAATTCCATCTCCGAGCTACATCAATTGATAGCTCGACCGAGAGCGGTAGAGAACGTTCAATCGGCGGTGAAGAAAATGAATCCGGTGATATTAACGGTCGTAGAACAAGAAGGAAATCTGTAACGTGAAGAACTGTGACGGCGGCGATGGAGATGCCCAAAATTGGATTAGGTCGGAGGTGTGTTTGGGGAAACAGATCTGTAACGTGGTGGCGTGTGAAGGTGTGGATAGGGTTGTGCGACACCAGACTTTGACTCAGTGGGGGTGGCGATTTAACTCGGCCAGATTTGTGTCTTTTTTTGTGTCCAATCGGAGGTTATGTGGTGGTGCTTAGGTGGTAGTAGTGGTGGCATGGTGGTGGCAATAGGAAGAAGAAGACCTAGATAAAATTCAATGTTGAATAACTGTTATACCCTTATGTTGTTTAGTTAAATGACAAATGTCACGACCCGAAATATAGGCTCTATTTTAATTAGTAATAAATAATTATTATTTATTTATTTGCTTATTTATTGATTTAAATTATTATTTATTTAAATATTTATGTGTGCATTTTATGTGTTATAATAATTATGCCTAGCATTTTATTTGGGTCATTTGTGCTAGTGTAGTATTGTTGGGTCTTAATTGTTAGTAGGGAGTGTAGAAATTGTGTGTAGTGTAGTGTAGGGGGCCTAAGTGTAAATCTTTTAAATCATTTTCCTACTCCCTCCCTACTCCTTCCCTTCTCCCTCATACACTCCACCTCCATCTCTCTTTCCCAGCCCATTTCTCCCTCTTTCCAAAAAGAAAAAAGGTAAACATTTCTTTCTCTCTTCTCTCTTCATTTACTTCCTCTTCCTCTCATAATCTTTCATTTATTAAAACTCGAAATGTGTTTAGATCGTCGATAGGATCGCGTAGAACCAAAAAGAATTGAATTCCGTCATCTTTGAGAATTTTCAAGTAAGTTACTTTTCCCCCATTTTGATGTTAAAATGTTCATATCATGTTCATATAATGCTTTTGTTGTTATATTTGAAGTTTGGATGAGGTTGCAATTTAATTGGAATTTATTTGGGTTTTTGGTTAAAAATGGTGATTGTATGAATGTTGGGATTTGATCTTGATATTGGTTGTTAAATGTTGTTGTATGAGTCTTTTTGGACTTATAAGTTGTTTTGGTACATTAGTATGCTAGTTAGAGGGTTGGATTTTGGTTGAAATGTGTTTTGGTATGAAAATGGAAGAACCCAGTTTGTTCTTCCCGAATTCCCGCTGTTCAGAAGATTGGGCGACCGCCCAAAATTGTCTGGGCGACCGCACATCTATCTGAAAGCTTTTGTTCTTGGTTGAGGGCTTGTTTGGGCGACCGTACAGTCCCTGGTGGGCGGCCGCACAGAACATCTGAAAGTTTTCATTTGTTGGTTTGTGTGATTGAAGAATGCGTTTTGGTCTAAGTCTTGGGTGTCCTTCTAGTTGACCTTAGTGAACATTGTAGTACACTCTAGTGATAGAATTGGGTCCTTTGTGATGAAGTTTGTGATGGAAATTGATTAAGTGTTAATTGATATTATTGGAACACTTTAATTGTGCGTGGTTGGTACATTTCACTTTCTTGGTGACTTCTTGGTATGGTTCCCTACTTTGGAACCTTAAGTTGTTTATTTAAGCTAGTATTTATTGCTTAGCAGTTATTTGAAAGTCCAGCTGGTATTTTGTGTGTGATTGGGCGATGCGAAACATTATGATGGCACGGCCAAGTCTATTGTGATGTTGACCATTGTTTTGCCCCATTATTACCCTCCTCCAGATTGGCCTTAGATGTGAGAAGAGCTAGCTCCTTTGTGTGCATTTTAGATTTACTTGGAGCATGACTTTGTGGCATGTCTCCCGTCCCTTGTGACACTTCATTGGTTATTGGTTCCGGTACCGGGGATTTCTTTTCAGCTTTCATGCTATTATGAAGATGTTGATTGGTTGATTATTGAAGCTGCGCAGCGATCCTTTATTTGGATGTACCGGTTTGGAAAACCTTGGCTATATCCTTTGTTATGTGTTTATTTCCGCTGCTATCTGTTATGTGATAAATGCTATGTGCTATGTGATATTTATTCTTACTTATTGCTTCTTGCATCATAGCATGTCATGTGGTTGCATTAGTAACTTATTGAGATTTATCTCACCCCCTTTCTTTTTATCTTTGTTTTTCCTTAACCCCCCCCCCCTAGGTGCTTAGGATTAGTCTCGCTGATCACGAGAAAAGAGGACGTCGAGTGTGGATACATTCTTTTGGGGAAAGTTGTTATAGGTTGGTTTACATTATATCAATGTGTAACCTTTTGGGGATATTTGTACCAAACATTGACGTCACTAGGATTTGTGTATTTTGTAACTTTGGTGTATAAGCTTATGGAGTTTATACTAGTTTTACTTTGTTGTTCAAGTTGATTTACAAAACCTCGTGTTATCATCTTTTGGTTATAAAAGGAAATTTTTATCTCCATTATTTTAGAGTTTATTGTTTAAGTCGACGTCCAGATCGCGGTCTCGGGCCCGTGGGGTTCGGGGGTCGCGACAGTGGGTATCAGAGCCATGGTTTGGCTCTAAGTATAAGTCTAGGTGGACTAGTATGACCTAGGAGGGTAGTAGTGTGCGGAGTGATTAACGGTTGGTGTTTTATGCAGGTACTTGTTTACAATGGTTCGTAGAAGGAGTGGTGAAGGTAGTACCGGTAATGCAAATCAGAATGACACAAGGGAAGAAGCACGTGCTATGTTTCAAGGCATGTTCGAGGCGGCCATGAAGGCCATACATGATGAAGGTCCGAGGGTAGAACAAGCACCACCCGGCTATGGATTGGAGCAATTTCTGACATTGAAACCGGTTGAATTCAATGGGGAACCCGATGTTCGGAAAGCTGAGTTGTGGATTGAGTCTATGGAAAAGATTTATGATGTATTTGGGTGCACGGACGAGGACAAGGTCCGGTTCGCGGCTTATAAACTTGTGGGAGCCGCCAAGCATTGGTGGAAGGGTGTTAAAGCTAGTTGGGATGATACTCACACGGTGTATGCGTGGGAGTTGTTTGTGCGCAAATTCAAGGAACATTTCATTCCGGTTGTTGATCAAAACCGAAAGGAGATCGAGCTACTCAACCTGGAGCAAGGTTTGCTGTCTATAGCTCAATACTCGGCTAAGTTCATAGAATTAGCCCGGTATTGTGACTATTTGGTAAGGACCGAGGAACAAAAAGCTATGAGATTCATTCGGGGATTGAAGACCTCCATCCGTACTCAACTTATAGCCCAGAGGATTGTGACATTTCAGGATGCGGTAGACCGTGCCTATCTTATAGAGCAAGATATTGGGGAACATAAGAGGAAGACCGAGGTGGCCAACCCGAGTAAGCAAGGAGCGCAGAGCAAGTCACAACCAAGGATTGATAATCGAGGTAACTTTGGGGGACAATCTCAGTCCCGAGGGCAACCGATCCCAAGGAACCTGGGTACCACTTCCGGGAACCAAGAGAACCAAATTAGGAGGCTTTGTTCGTATTGTCAAAAGGAGGGTCATTCTGAGGACCGGTGTTGGAAGAAGCAAGGAAGGTGCACAAATTGTGGTCAAATGGGTCACTTTGTAAAAGATTGCCCAAGAGGTAGAGGACAAGAATCCGGGTCAGGAGTTGGTAATAATCAGGGTCAGAAAAGGGATGCTGCTGGGAAGCCCAAAGTTCAAGGAAAAATATATGCCATGAATCAACAACAAGCTACCGATGATCCATCCGTTATTGGAGGTATTGTTTCTGTGTCTAATGTGAGCGCACGAGCGTTAGTAGATCCAGGATCATCTCATTCATACATTTCTGTGCAATTTGCTTCTATGTTAAATGCTGCATTCGAGTCTTTACCGTACGTGCTAGAGGTGTCGACCCCTATAGGAGAATGCTTGATTTCTGATCGAGTCTTTCGTGCTTGTGATGTGGTTATTTGTGGTCGTGTCCTTTGTGCGGATTTGGTAGTTCTTCCTATCCAAGACTTTGATGTCATATTGGGTATGGATTGGTTGAGCAAGTTTCATGCTTCCGTGGATTGCCGTAAGAAAACTGTTACTTTTTCTATTCCCGATGTGCCTAAATTTGTGTTTGAGGCTAATCCTCTGAGTAGAAAGGTTCGCTTAATTTCTTATATGAAAACGAGAAAATTATTGCATAGTGGTTGTGAGGGGTATTTGGCTAGTGTTCTTGATACTAGGAAGGAATCCCCTAGTTTTGATAGTGTTCGGGTAGTCCGGGAATTTCCCGATGTTTTCTCTACCGAGTATGATATGCCTCCCGATCGTGAGATTGCATTTTGTATAGAACTTTTGCCGGGTACGGCTCCAATTTCGAAAGCACCTTCTAGGTTGGCTCCCGCAGAGTTGAAGGAAATAAAGGTTCAATTGCAAGAGTTGCTTGATCGAGGGTTTATCCGCCCTAGTGTTTCCCCGTGGGGAGCACCGGTTTTATTCGTGCGGAAGAAAGATGGTTCGTTGAGATTGTGTATAGATTACCGGAAGTTGAATCAGGTTACGGTGAAGAACAAGTATCCTCTACCACACATAGATGATTTATTTGATCAGCTTCAAGGGTCCGTTGTGTTTTCCAAGCTTGATTTGAGGAGTGGGTACCATCAGTTGAAGGTTCGAGCGGAGGATATTCCGAAGACTGCCTTTCGCACTCGTTATGGTCATTATGAGTTTTTGGTTATGCCGTTTGGGTTGACTAACGCGCCGGCAGTGTTTATGGATTTGATGAACCGTGTTTTCCATCCTTATCTTGATTCTTTCGTGGTGGTTTTTATTGATGATATACTCGTCTACTCTAAATCTCGAGAGGAGCACGAGTAGCACTTGAGGACAGTTTTATCCGTTCTTGCGAGGGAGAAATTATTTGCGAAGTTCAGTAAGTTCGAATTTTGGCTCGAGAAGGTGTCATTTCTGGGGCATGTTATTTCTAAAGATGGGATTTCTGTGGATCCGTCTAAGATTGAAGCTATAGTGGATTGGAAGATACCCGAATCAATGACAGAGATTAGAAGCTTTCTTGGTTTAGCCGGGTATTACCGAAGATTTATTGAGGGGTTTTCGAGAATCGCTACTCCGATGACTCAGTTGACCCGGAAGAATGTCCCGTTTGTGTGGACCGAGAAATGTGACAAGAGTTTCGAGGAATTGAAGAAGAGGTTGACTACCGCACCGATCTTGACTTTGCCTAATGGGAGCGATGGCCTAGTGATTTACGGTGATGCTTCGAAAGAGGGTTTGGGTTGTGTTTTGATGCAGAACAGGAAAGTGATTGCCTATGCTTCGAGGAAGTTGACCCCGAGTGAACAGAATTACCCGACTCATGATATGGAGTTGGCTGCGATAGTATTTGCGTTGCACAAATGGAAACACTACCTTTATGGGGCGAAGTTCGAGATTTTTACGGATCACAAGAGTTTGAAATACCTTTTCTCCCAGAAAAGTTGAATAATAGGCAGCGCCGATGGATGGAATTGTTAAAGGATTATGATTGTACGATTTCTTATCACCCGGGAAAGGCGAATGTGGTAGCCGATGCGATTAGTAGGAAATCTTATGTGGCTTCGATGATGGTTAGGGAATGGAAAATGCTTGAGGATGTTCGAGATTGGTCTCCTCGTGAATCGAGACATGGGGCTATTTTTGCGAATATTAGGGTGTCTCCGACCCTAAATCAAAGAATAAAGGAAGCTCAGAAAGAAGATCCCGAGTTGGTGAAGATAATGGGTAGATTGAAGGAAAAGAACTTCGAGGATTTTCTTTAAGTTCGAGTGGAGTTTTGACTTTCCGTGGTCGTTTGTGCGTACCCGATGTTGGTGGAATAAAGAGGCAAGTTTTAGATGAGGGTCACAAATCGAGGTATACTATTCATCCGGGTAGTACGAAGATGTATCAGAATCTGAAGCAACATTTTTTTGTGGAATAATATGAAAAGAGAAATAGCGGAGTATGTTTCGAAGTGTCTAACTTGTCAGCAGGTCAAAGCCGAGCATCAGAGACCCGCGGGATTACTTCAGCCGTTAGAGATTCCCGAGTGGAAATGGTAGCATGTGACTATGGATTTCGTTACGGGACTACCTCGTACCCGTAGAAAGTATGACAGTGTTTGGGTAATAGTGGATAGATTGACCAAGAGTGCCCATTTCTTGCCTATTGACATCAGGTATTCGATGGAGAAGCTTGCGACCCTTTATATTGATGAGATTGTGAGATTGCATGGAGTTCCGGTTAGCATTGTGTCGGATCGAGACCCGAGGTTTACTTCTAGATTCTGGAAGGCGTTTCAGGAAGCTTTGGGTACAGATTTGCGATTCAGTACAGCTTTTCATCCTCAGACAGACGGTCAATCCGAGAGGACTATTCAGATTTTGGAGGATATGTTGCGAGCTTGTTCGATAGACTTCTCCGATTCTTGGGATTCACATTTACCGTTAGTGGAATTCTCTTACAACAACAGTTATCAGGCTAGTATCGAGATGACACCGTTTGAGGCCTTGTATGGAAGAAAGTGTAGATCGCCTATTTGTTGGGATGAGGCCGGTGAAGCGATGATCGTGGGTATTGATTTGCTTCAGGATTCGGTTGAAAAGGTTAGGGTTATCCGGAATCGATTGAGAACAGCCCAGAGTCGACATAAGAGCTATGCAGATAACCGAAGGCGAGATCTTAGTTTTCAGACCGGTGATTTTGTGTTCTTGAAAGTATCTCCGAAGGTGGGTATTCGTAGGTTTGGGAAGAAAGGCAAATTGGCTCCGAGGTTTATTGGTCCGTTCGAGATTGTGGGAAAGGTTGGACTTCTTGCGTATCGTCTTGCGTTACCGCCATCTTTGGATCGGTTACATAATGTTTTCCACGTTTCTATGCTTCGGAAGTATGTTTATGATCCATCTCACGTGTTACCGAGTGTACCGGAGGATATAGAGCCCGATATGACTTATGAGGAACGACCGGTTCGAATCCTAGATTCTAAAGTTCAAGAGTTGAGGAACAAAAGCATTGCGTTGGTTCGAGTTCTTTGGAGGAATCATAACATCGAGGAGTCGACGTGGGAGCTCCGAGATGAGATCAAGAGGAAATTTCCGTGGCTTTTTGTTTAAGGTGAGTCTCGTTAAAATTCGGGTCGAATTTTCTTTAAGGGGGAGTGAATGTCACGACCCGAAATATAGGCTCTATTTTAATTAGTAATAAATAATTATTATTTATTTATTTGCTTATTTATTGATTTAAATTATTATTTATTTAAATATTTATGTGTGCATTTTATGTGTTATAATAATTATGCCTAGCATTTTATTTGGGTCATTTGTGCTAGTGTAGTATTGTTGGGTCTTAATTGTTAGTAAGGAGTGTAGAAATTGTGTGTAGTGTAGTGGAGGGGGCCTAAGTGTAAATCTTTTAAATCATTTCCCTACTCCCTCCCTACTCCTTCCCTTCTCCCTCATACACTCCACCTCCATCTCTCTTTCCCAGCCCATTTCTCCCTCTCTCCAAAAAGAAAAAAGGTAAACATTTCTTTCTCTCTTCTCTCTTCATTTACTTCCTCTTCCTCTCATAATCTTTCATTTCTTAAAACTCGAAATGTGTTTAGATCGTCGATAGAATCGCGTAGAACCAAAAAGAATTGAATTCCGTCATCTTTGAGAATTTTCAAGTAAGTTACTTTTCCCCCATTTTGATGTTAAAATGTTCATATCATGTTCATATAATGCTTTTGTTGTTATATTTGAAGTTTGGATGAGGTTGCAATTTAATTGGAATTTATTTGGGTTTTTGGTTAAAAATGGTGATTGTATGAATGTTGGGATTTGATCTTGATATTGGTTGTTAAATGTTGTTGTATGAGTCTTTTTGGACTTATAAGTTGTTTTGGTACATTAGTATGCTAGTTAGAGGGTTGGATTTTGGTTGAAATGTGTTTTGGTATGAAAATGGAAGAACCCAGTTTGTTCTTCCCGAATTCCCGCAGTTCAGAAGATTGGACGACCGCCCAAAATTGTCTGGGCGACCGCACATCTATCTGAAAGCTTTTGTTCTTGGTTGAGGGCTTGTTTGGGCGACCGCACAGTCCCTGGTGGGCGGCCGCACAGAACATCTGAAAGTTTTCATTTGTTGGTTTGTGTGATTGAAGAATGCGTTTTGGTCTAAGTCTTGGGTATCCTTCTAGTTGACCTTAGTGAACATTGTAGTACACTCTAGTGATAGAATTGGGTCCTTGGTGATGAAGTTTGTGATGGAAATTGATTAAGTGTTAATTGATATTATTGGAACACTTTAATTGTGCGTGGTTGGTACATTTCACTTTCTTGGTGACTTCTTGGTATGGTTCCCTACTTTGGAACCTTAAGTTGTTTATTTAAGCTAGTATTTATTGCTTAGCAGTTATTTGAAAGTCCAGCTGGTATTTTGTGTGTGTTTGGGCGATGCGAAACATTATGATGGCACGGCCAAGTCCATTGTGATGTTGACCATTGTTTTGCCCCATTATTACCCTCCTCCAGATTGGCCTTGGATGTGAGAAGAGCTAGCTCCTTTGTGTGCATTTTAGCTTTACTTGGAGCATGACTTTGTGGCATGTCTCCCGTCCCTTGTGACACTTCATTGGTTATTGGTTCCGGTACCGGGGATTTCTCTTCAGCTTTCATGCTATTATGAAGATGTTGATTGGTTGATTATTGAAGCTGCGCAGCGATCCTTTATTTGGATGTACCGGTTTAGAAAACCTTGGCTATATCATTTGTTATGTGTTTATTTCCGCTGCTATCTGTTATGTGATAAATGCTATGTGCTATGTGATATTTATTCTTACTTATTGCTTCTTGCATCATAGCATGTCATGTGGTTGCATTAGTAACTTATTGAGATTTATCTCACCCCCTTTCTTTTTATCTTTGTTTTTCCTTAACCCCCCCCCCCCCAGGTGCTAAGGATTAGTCTCGCTGATCACGAGAAAAGAGGACGTCGAGTGTGGATACATTCTTTTGGGGAAAGTTGTTATAGGTTGGTTTACATTATATCAATGTGTAACCTTTTGGGGATATTTGTACCAAACATTGACGTCACTAGGATTTGTGTATTTTGTAACTTTGGTGTATAAGCTTATAGAGTTTATACTAGTTTTACTTTGTTGTTCAAGTTGATTTACAAAACCTCGTGTTATCATCTTTTGGGTATAAAAGGAAATTTTTATCTCCATTATTTTAGAGTTTATTGTTTAAGTCGACGTACAGATCGCGGTCTCGGGCCCGCGGGGTTCGGGGTTGCGACAACAAAATTACCCCTCACGTGACAACCACATGACCCATTTTGTTAACGTTCTGAGTGTCCCGTTATCTTTTTAACGGGTGTTAAAAAAGTCGTCTCAAAATTTTGAAAATGATAGTACGCAAACCACATTTGATGTTTCCAAAGTTAGCAAGTCAAATTGAAAATAAATGAAAGTACGCATGCCAGTTTTGCAATAAACTCTTTACATCAATGCCACAACGCTTTGTAAAAAAAAATCTCTTATTTACAAAAATGCCACTCCGCATACGAAAAACACGTGTAAAACGCGTTTTTCTTTAGATTTCCTGTTCGGGCACAAGAATACACCTTCTTTATAACAATTTTTTCCCCCGGAAATTAATGTTAAAATACCGAGTAGGCTACTCAGTATTTCCTATAGGTAGAGCTTTATATTTCTAACTATAAATTGAATCAAAATTTATTTGTGTACTAATTGGCTGGGTTTACTATTTTCGTCTCACCTCACTTGATATCAATTTAGTGGGAACAATAACTAAAAAGAAAATAGAAAAGAAAATTAGTGAAAGGAAGTGTTGTGAGTAGGAAAAGTTAAATAGTAGAGAGAATGAGGGGAGAGAAAAGTAATTTATAACCGATGAAAAAATTATTTTCCCTCAAAATTTACTCATTGTTTTATTTACTTTCCGGACCATACTTTTTTTCTTGTCACCTTTAATAAAGAATCATCTTAGAGACCACAAACATTAATCTACAGAATCAGTTTAACTAATCTATACTCCCTCCGTCCCTCTTTAACTTACAAAAAATGGGTTGGGCACATTAATTAAGTAGAAAGAGAAAAAGTTGATGTGTTGTGAGTATAGATAGTTGGGTAGGAGAGGGAAAATGTGGTAGAGAATAGTAAGTGGATAGTTGTTGTAAGTATGACAAGTGGGTCCCATTATTTTAAAAGTATTACTCCCTCCGTCCCAGTTTAAAGTTCTTACTTTCTTTTTTAGTATGTCCCAGTTTAAGGTTCTTAGTTGATTTATTCCTTGAATGGCAAAGGATGAATAGTGTTTTGGACATTCTTGTCTCATAAAGTTCAAATATTACAAAAAAACCATCACCTACCCATCTACTTTTCACCCACTTGCTTTATGAATGGACAATTATATCCTCCATCCTCTACTGTTCTTGATCCAATTTTGCCTTGGTTTCTTAATAAGCGTGTAAAATCAAACTAAGAATCTTAAACCGGGACGGAGGGAGTAAAACATTTCCATTTTGGGTCTTTGTAGATTAAAGTGGGACAACAAAAAAAGTAATTTTTGTAGATTAAAGAGGGACGGAGGGCGTATATATAGTTCCCTTTCACAACAATTTTGTACTCTTAAAAAATGAATGGATTAAAAGAAAGATGATTAAGGTCTTAATCAATGAAACAAAACAAGATTAATATAGGCAGGTCAGTTACTTGGTCTGCTCCTTCCATGTGTCCGACGTTGGGATCATCTTCCACACTTTGCCATTAGGAAAACAAAAAACAAATACGTAGTATCAGTTTCTTTTATTTGGTTTGAGAACTTCATTATTAATACTCCATTTGTTCTGATTCCAAGTAAGTTGCAATATTTTATTATTTTTGGTATTTCGCTTATGTTGCAATAATTCAAAAATCGAAGCTTTTTATTATTTTTATAATTTTTCACTCATTCTCTCTCTTCCTCCCAACCACTCATTATTCTCTTTCATTCCATACTTATTCTCTCTCTTCCTCACTACCTTTCATTCTTAATATAATATTAGTATCCTTAATTTCCCAACTTCAAAATGAATGTTTCAACTTACTTGGAACGGAGGGAGTATATAACTACTCCCTTGTCCCTATATGAGTGTCCATTTTCAAAAAAAATTTGTCTCAAAATGAGTGTCCATTTTGATCATAACTTAGTCTGTAAATGTTTTTTTTTCGATTTTTTTTTCACCGGTCTCTTTATATATACTTGCAAAAACCAAATGTTTGTAAAGAAGATTACAAGATTATATATGATTTTTGCCACCAAATTGTACAAAAAATTATGACACTCAAATTGATTTGGATACTCATTTAAAGACAGAGGTAGTAGTTGTTTTGCCAACTGATTGAGACACTCTTTATTGAATGGCTTTTTTACTTTTTTTTTCTTTTTCTTCTTTTCTTATTATACAAATAGAACTGACCCTAAATAAAGATTAAGTTGCGTGTGAACAAAATTAATTTACTCCTCCAAATAGAACTGACCCAAATAAAGATTAAGTTGCGTGTGAACAAAATTAATTTGCTCCGGCTTGATATATTAGTAGTATCTCAAAATAAATTTCTAATTTTATCATTTTGAGCGTCCTATTACAAAACTCCTACTTACCAAATATATATATATATATATATATATATATATATATATATATATCATGCTCCTGTGAGAACCTAAATATCGTGAGATCCGTGAGAACTTGGATACATTAGGTTTTACCTAATGTATCCAATAGTTCATTTGGATACATCAGATACATTACTTGGATACATTAGGTAAAAACTAATGTATCCAATGGTTCACTTGGATACATTGGATACATTATTTGGATACATCAGGTTCTTACCTAATGTATCAAAGTTCTCACGGTTCTCACGATATTTAGGTTCTCATTTGAACACCTATATATATATATATATATATATATATATATATATATATATATATATATTTCCACTTTTTCTCTCCTCCCATCCACAACAACTATTTACTTACTATATTTTACATCACTTTCTCTCTCTTTCCCACACACACAACCTAGTTATTATTAATTCCTATTCTAACATTTTATGGAAAGTTTAGTATGAGCCGGAGGATTAAAGTTGCAATGGGGTGGGAGGTCCATTACATCGGCTGAAGCCAAGTCCAAGTCCAATTGTAAATTGTTCATTTTTCTCAACAACCATTTTAACTTTTGGCACATCAATTGTTCATCAATTGTTCATCAGTTATCAATTCAAGAAAAAAAAATATAGTCTAAAATAATTGTCACTTTTTGTTAAACAAATATAAGCTTAACCAATAAATTTAAACTATAAATAATGATCCTAATAAAAATCTAAAAATTGTTATTAAAAGTATTATTAATTATAATACAATGAAAAATTTTAGATTTTTATTAGCATCATTATTTTTTATTTAAATTATTGCTCAAAGTTACATCTGATTGACCAAAAGCGACAGTTATTTTGGAACAGAGGGAGTAGTATATAAGCAAATAGTCTGTCCGCCTCAAAAAAATCTTTGTTTGACTATTCAAACATTTCAAAGTTATATAATAATAAATTTTAAAAATTTAGTAATTTTGAAGTTTTAATTTTTAAAACTAGACTTAACTTTAGAAGACATAAAAAAAAAAAAAGAAAGAGAAATGATGGTATAACAAGTTAAAAGACACTAACTCATAATCGCAACAAAAACATTTAAAATATAACAGTTGTATAATGTCGGTAAAAAAAGATTGGCCATCTTTTTCTTGTTTAGCAATAATAGAAGATAGTCATTTTGAGAAGGATGAAATATAAAATTGTAATTGTCAACCGAACAAGTTAGGGCTTGTTTGTTTTTTGGATTCAACACTTAATTGGGTCAGAATGTCTGACCGATTAAGACATTGGAGAGTTCAGACTGTTTTTTTTTTCCTCCGTTCAGATCTGATCACGTCTTATTTGCCTCTTAATTAAGGGCCTTGGACTCTAGGGCCCCTGAGCCCAGATTCAAACCCAAATAAAGAAAATCAAGATGGAAAATTGCTCATACACCCCTCGCTAGCAAAATGATATAAGAAGACTAAAATACCCTCATATCTCTTCCCAACTTTACTTTTTTGATAAAATTTTAGTCAACTCTTGTAACTTACACATAATTATCATATAAGAGTTTAAAAAATTACTTTTTGATTTTTTGTACAAAAAAATAATAAATTTTTTTTGGTCAAATTTGATCAAACTTGGTCAAACAACAGTCAAACTCTTATAACTAACACATAAGAGTCAAAAATTTCACTTTTTCCATTTTTTTACAAGAAAAAAAAATGGTCAAACTTGGTCAAACAGCAGTCAAACTCTTATAACTAACACATAATTATCATATAAGAGTTACAAAAATTACTTTTTTCATTTTTTACAAAAAAATAATATTTTTTTTAGTCAAATTTGGTCAAACTTGGTCAAACAACAGTCAAACTCTTATAACTAACACATAAGAGTAAAAAAATTCACTTTTTCCATTTTTTTTACAAAAAAAATTAATTTTTTTGGTCAAACTTGGTCAAACTCTTATAACTAACACATAATTATCATATAAGAGTTAAAAAAGTTACAATTTTCATTTTTTACAAAATAATAATAATGTTTTTAAGTCAAATTTGGTCAAACTTGGTCAAACAACAGTCAAACTCTTATAACTAACACATAAGAGTAAAAAAAAATCACTTTTTCCATTTTTTTACAAAAAAAATAACAAAATTTTTTGATCAAACTTGGTCAAACAGCAGTCAAACTCTTATTACTTACACATAATTATCACATAAGAGTTACAAAAATACTTTTTGCATTTTTTTACAAAAAAATAATATTTTTTTTGGGTCAAATTTGGTCAAACAACAGTCAAACTCTTATAACTGACACATAATTAACATATAAGAGTAAAAAGTCTTATGAACATGTTCACAAGACTAAAGTCTTATTTTAAGCTGTTCATAAGACTAAAGTCTTATTGAACCTGTTCATAAGACTTTGCTCGTATGAATAATAATGTGTATTATAAGAGCTATTTTCAGTCTCATTAAAACATGGTCATTTGAACTTATGTTCATAAGACTTTTCAATCTCATTAAAACATGTTCATTGGTATCAAAATAGGTTCAATAAGACCTTAGTCTTATGATTAGGTTCAGACCATGTTCATGAGACTTTTCAGTTTTGTTCGAGCAAAAAGTCTTATATATTAATAGTGTAGAGTCTTATATATTACTCGTATAAGACTAAGAATCAATTTTAATTTTTTCATATTATAAGACTTTTTTTTTAGTCAGTGGACCTATTTTTCATAAAAACAAAATAAGTCTTATATAGATGCATCTAGTTAAACTTCATAGGCTATAGCTCAGGTGTGTACACTGCAGAATCATTCATCTGGTGAATATGTAATATGGACTCCAAACAATTTCAAATTACAATCAAATACTTGCTCTAGTTTATTGACCAATCCAAGAACAAATACACAACACATGTAGAGTGTAACTTACAAAATTCAGATGTTAGTTCCACTGAAAATGAAATAAAAAATACAATAGCAGCATTACATGGACAAAACCTAGTATAACAAAAAGGTTGCTTTGAAACTGGAAAAAAAAATACATATGGCCGATCTGGTGAAATTTTACCTTGATTCTTTTTGTACCAACACCAAGCATCAATCGGAACTCCGGCGAGGAGACTTTCCAACTCAGCTAGGGTTTCAAGCCTAGATTGCAAACACTGAAGGCCAACCGGAGTTGTTGTTGACGGCAAGGAGGAAGGCAGATGGTTGGCCGGCGTTGTCTTAGCGAGATATAGATTATTCCGATAAAATATGGCCGATCTTGTGAAAGAGGGAGAGAGATCTGGAGAGACGGACAGATCTGGAGCATTCTGGATGAGGTTTTCGGATAGATCTGGACCGACGGAGCTTCGCCTGAGAAGATGAAGAGCGCCGGCGTCATTTTTTTAGAGAGAGAGAGTGTGTGTGAGAGAGAGAGAGAGAGTGGTTTAGGGTTTGGAGAGATGGGAGATTCACTGTATGTGTGTTTAGAGAGAGAGATCTGGAGGAGTAGCAGTCACCGCCGTCGTCGCCGTCGATGTCGCCGGAGATGATGATGGCTGGTGAGTAGAGAGAGAGAGAACGAGTATTGTGTGCGTGTGTGCGCGTATTTTAGAGAGAGTGCGTGAGTTGCAGAATGGGGTGGAGGGAGAGGAGGGGAGGATTTTGTTTGAGGGGTGGGGTTATTTTGGGTATTTAGTAATAATATTTGACTGGTCAAAGAAGGATAGGGATGTGAGGGGAATTTTAATCTCGCCTCAGCTCCTTATGTGGCATTTGATCTGGGCGAGGTTTTATTTATAATAAAATCTGGCATTAGGGGCCCTAGGGGTAAAAATCCCTTAATTAATCAGACGTAAAATCAAGGCTTATTTGCCTCTGAATCAAATTTGGACAAAACCATCCCTACTATATATCATAAATTCCAACACTACCCTTATCATTTCTTCTCCCTCAACGTTCCTCGCTCTTTCCCTCTCTACCTCCATAGATCTTGACCTCTTTAAGGCCACTACCATTCTCCATTCTCCATTCTCATCATCACAATATCTCCGATCAACCTTCTTGTCCCCGTTTCACTTCCCAGAATCCTACAAAAACGACTCTAGATCGGACTCCAGATTTGAGTGTCGAAGAAACGACCCACCCAAACCCAGAGCTAAGCGTCGTTCGGGAAGAAACATAAACTTTGTTTGAAACATAAAGGAGGTGGTTTAATTTGCATTCGGATGTTTTGCAGAAGATCATGAAATGGACCGGTGATTTGGGCAAAGGAAAAAAAAAGAACGAAAGGCTTGTTCAAAGAACCCTAGAACTGTGGTGAAATTAATTTGACGAGAAACCCCCATTTTCTGGTTCTGTGATGATGGATTTTGGTATAGGTTACTTGGGTATAATTACGGTCAAACATTGTTTACCAACATGGACATAATGACCAATGAATTCAATTCGAGTACTTTCTACAAATATAAAGTTCTATGCTTATATTAATTACTAATGTGTTTCTATTTTCAAATCGGAGAATTGGTTTGTTTCTTTAAAGTTTATATTAGTGATTTGATGAACATTTTATTGTTAAAAAAATATATGATAATATTAATGATATTAAACATTTTTTAATACCGACAATTATATAATATCTCAGAAGGTTAAAATGGTAAACAAACTCATTCAGGAAAATGAATTCAGATTGAAAAAGCAGGGTCAAAGCTTAAGTCAGAGAGGAAGTGATATCCAAAGTGTTGTCACTGCAACGATATCACTTCGGCAGCACTCACACACACGAACAGAAAATAATTTCTGGAAAGAGTTGCAGCGGAAAAATCACACAAGAAAATAATTTTCTCAAGATATATAAATTATATATCTTGAGGGATGCCTCAAAAGGCAAGACCTTCACTAAATAATATGAGATGAAGTACAAGGTCGAAAATTCCTAAAGCTATTACAACGAAAGCTTCTAGGAACGAACTAAGTCTATAACACAATTCCTAACCTAGCCAAGACTTTTATAAAACTCGATACAAGAACATAAAAGTATTTTGGGAGTTTATAAGGAAACAAGGAAAATTGTAAAGACTTTTGTGTGAGGAAAGTGTGTTGTGATTGCTGTGAGTTCCATCTTCACTTCCTCATCTATTTATAGTACTTCTTGGACTTGGGAAACACTCCAATAATGGCTGAGATGGATCACAAAAACGTGGGTAGTGGAGAGCTTGAGTTGGCCGAGTCTTGGGGATGAGAATCTCCACATTTCCTATAAAATAGGAACTTCTTTGTGCCCAAGTAATGTGCTTCGCCTTGTTGTACCATTGAGCTTCTGCGCCTTGTACTCTATCCTCCACAAACTCAGATGTTGAATGGGTCAATTACCCATGTGTTTGTTGTTGAGGAATTCCCATATGTTATGAATAAAATCTCCTATTTATTCATAACTCTCTTTTGATCTTCCTTGAAATATCCTAGCTTGTATTATACCTGTAAATTGGACCAACATAATAAAAAACCTTGCAATAATATTAGATATTAGTCCAGCAATTATTTAAGAAGCAAATATACAAATATAATAAAGTCTGCCCGTCGGCAGCACTGGGAAGGTGTGGTTATCACTTCTGGTATCACCACATTCTGCACTTACAATCTCCCCCTTAATTGTATATTTCTTCACAAACTAAATAATGATGTGACCCTGCAAGACAATGTTAGGCACAAATACAGAATATACATAAATCCTTCCCGCAAAGATTAACCCCCCCTCAAAGAGGCAAGTCAACCGAAAAACAATGATTTTGAAGTAGTTTTAAACCAAGTAAACTAAACATGATTAAAAACTAATTATCCAAAACAAAACCAAAGTTATAAAATCCAAAAACCATGAAGTGTTTAACACACTTCACACAAATAAACCAACCAAAAAACAAATGTAAAACAAATGTTAAGTGCACCTAATAGTTTTAAAAACAACTAACATAAAAATTGTTTTTAAAAGCTACCAAGAATAGAAACACACTAACTACCAAACCTGTTTGAGTATCAATAGCCCGCACACGTGCATTAGCAGTTAGATCAGCACTTGTGTTAGCATGCAGAACAGCACTTGTGGCAGCATTATCTCCCCCTGTTTGTGAAGAATACTGTGCAAAGAATTTCTACAAGTCTGTATGAATCTGTATCTGGCTTGAAGTCTGCATTGATGGAGCTTGGGCAGTCGGTTGGCGTGAAGAAGATAAGTCTTTTCTCTTCTTTTTCTTTTTCTAGATGGTAGTCACTATAGGTTGGGAAGGAGCCGACGTAGGAGGAGCCTGTGCGACCGGAACATGTGGAGGTCCGGAGACAACAATTGCGAAATTTCCATGTGCTCATTTGAGGTTTTGGAAGGGGAAGCCATTTATAGAGTTTTGAGAATAGAAGGAAAGAATTTTGGAAGAGAGATTTTGAGCGTGAGAGAGACTGAGAGAGAGAGGTCGGCGTGAGAAAATCGGTGAGAGGAGGAGGGGTTTAATTTGGATATTTTAGGAAGTATTCAAATGGAAGAGATAAATACAATTTATGATAAGTCTCTTCCTAAACCCTCTAACTCTCAACTTCCCCTATGATAAGTCTCTTCCTAAACCCTATAACTCTCAACTCCCCCTATTTCTTAGCTAGATAGTTACACTCAATCACATCACCCACATTTTTGATAAAACAACCGGCCATTATCCCAAAAAGCCTTTTTTTTTTAAATAAATAAAACGAAAAATAAAATAAAAAAATAAAAGAAAATAAATTCGGCCTAGGTGACTACATCCCTAATTTTTGAGTTTGATTTACTTTTAGGGATGAAGTTACTTAACCAAATTCACCAAAAATAAAATAAAAAAGAATTTAATAAAGACTTTTTGAAAATCAAAAACTCCACAAATTATAAAGGACTTTCAGACTTTCAAAATTTAAATATTAAATCCGAGAATAATAAAAAATAATGTAGCACATACTAAACATATAAGTCAAATATCCCATTGAAAACAAATTTTACTTTAAGGAACATAAGGCAAAACAATCCTCATTATCAACACTTGAGGCACATTGTTAAGCTTCTTTATAATAAGCAATTGAGGCTAAGAAACAACCTTTTCATTTTCAAACACTTGAGGCATAGCAAGCCTTAAATGAATGTTTGAAGTTAACAATATATAAGCTTGTTCTTCATCTTTAAGCACTTTAAAATATAAGCATAATTTACACTTCTTTATCTACAAGTAAGCATCGTAGTAGCGAGCTCCGTGCCCTGAGTCCTTATAAAGTGTAAAACATGCTTTAGTGATTTGTATCTTTCAAGTGGGATACACTGTAGTAGCGAACTCCATGTTCCCAATACTTAGTACAAAATCACTAGATAGTATCTCCCTTTGGCAAGAGTGCATCGTCGAAGCGAACGCCGTGCCCCGAGCTACTAAGGAGATATCATTAGTGCTTTTTGCCTTTTAAATATCACAAAAATTAGTGACTTTGTCACTTTTGAGTACAAAGGGAATTTTGACAAACATGTTAACCAAGTATAAACCTACAAAACAAAAAGGTCAGCATGTGCCGACGCGAGGGCTTAAAACACGAAAATAGAAAAAACTAAAAAATGGTTTTTTTTTTTTTTTTTTTTAAATAAAATATTGTACAACAACAAAGATGATCCAAGGGGTTTAAACAAGAAATGGAACAAGAGACTTCTTCAAGTTAGAAAATCTCTTATGGTTAAAAACTTGAATCAAATATTCATCTTTCAAAGTATTTTCAGATTCAAGCTTAGAAAGAAAACATGAATGGTTTACCTTAATATACCTAACCATGTCTCGATAATTAACCGGTTCCTTACGTCTAGTTTGTATCCCTTCGTCTAACCTCCCTATCACTTGGGATATAGGATGATTCTTTTGAATCCTTAAAGGGGGATCTCTTCTGACGGGATCATCAACTCTATTGGAGTCCTCATTATGTTCATTTTCTGCAACTGGACTGACTTCTGGTCCAACACTTATGTCAACACTTGGTCCAACATAAATGTCAAATTCACTTTGAGGTTGTTCCAGCAGTACCAAACGAGGATAAGCACCTGGTTCATCTGCAACACTTGACAGATCATCAAAAACAATATTTACAGATTCTTGAATAGTTCTCAATCTTAAATTATAGACTCGATATGAAAGATTGTCATGAGAATATCCAAGAAAAATGGCTTTATCATTCTCAGAGTAAAATTTAGCTAAGCGATCCCAGTCTTTTAATATATAACATACACACCCAAACACATGGAAGTAATGAACACGTGGTTTCTTCCTATTCAAAATCTCATAGGGTGTCATAGTTAAACCGGGTCTTAGAAAGACTCTATTAGAAATGTGACAGGCCGTGCTCAAAGCTTCAGCCCAAAATCTTTTTGAAATCCTTTTAGAGAACAGCATAACACGGGCCATATCAAGCAATGCCTTATTTTTCTTTTCAGCCACACCATGTGGTTTAGAGATCGAAAAATCATGGTGTATCCCCTTTTCTTACAAAAAGTATAAAAGGAAACATTTGCAAATTCTTTTCCATGATTGGATCTTATACAGAAAATAGGTGAGCAAAACATGTTTTTGATTTTGAAATGCAAGAGTTTAAATTTATCTAAAGTTTCAGATTTTTCTCTTAGGAAATATACCCAAGAAAACCTGGAGAAATCATCAACTATAACAAAAACATACCTCTTACCTCCCAGGCTTTCTACCTCAATTGGACCCATCAAGTCCATGTGCAAAAGCTGAAAACAATGTGTTGTCCCGAAGTGTTACTCCTGGTATTGGGTAACACTGCGGGTAACACGAGTCTCCATACTCTTAAGGCAGTCCCCACACACAATTTTGTTCTTCAGATTCAGTTTGGGGACTCCTTTGACAGCCTCAAACTGGAAAATTTTCTTCAAGTTTCCATAAAGGGCATGTCCCAACTTTTGATGCCACAAAATTGTGTCATCCATATTAACTGAATTGCATACTTGTTTATCTTCAACAAGATAGCAATTGTCACTTGATCTAGTTCCTGACATTACACAAGTGTTAGTGTTATCAAAACTTTACAAGAATTTTTATTAAATTTTACCTCCAAGTTGTCATCGCACAATTGGCCAATGCTAATTAAATTAGAAACCAATCCATCAACGTGCAAGACACCCTTTAAGGCAGGGAATCCGGAAACATCAAGTGTCCCTTTCCCTATTATATTGCTCTTTCCTCCACCTCCGTATGTCACCGTTTCACCTTGGATAGATTCATAGTCTTTCAAAAACACTTTTGTTCCCGTCATATGATGTGAGCAACCACTATCAAAGTACCATGAACCTGAAACGTTAGTCCTCAAAGAAGCAAATACAACATTGCATTTATGATTGGATTTTAGAAACCAAAATTTCTTTTTAGACTTTTTGATTTTCTGATCACCAGTGTTGTCTTGAGTGTTGGGTAACACTTGAGATAACACATGTGGACTGAAGTTTTTCTTTTTGAGAGTAAAACAATTAAATTTACTTTGTCCAGTTATGTGATAGTATTTACACACACACGGTTGATCAGAAATATCACTTGATGAACTACTTTTTACTTTTTCATGTTCATTTACAAAACATGTTTCATAATTTTCATTCAATAAGGTAGAAGTGATTTTATCAAGAGAGTCTTGAAACCCAATACCTTCTTTGAGAGACTTACTCAAGTCGAGTATTTCATCCAATTTTGAGAACCTCATGTTGAGCTTTTTGAAGGTGGTCTCGGCTAGCTTCAACTTGGACTTGACTTTAACAAGTTCAACATCCAACTTTGTGAATTGCACCGCCAACCGAGTCAAAGAGTCTTTTAGCTCATGATTTTCTTTGGTTAAGATCGCTACCATATTGTTCTCTTTCTTCCATTCTTTAAACAACGCCTTGTAGAGATCTTTTAGCCCATCATTGAGCTCATCCTTTCTTAAATCCTCCTCATCTGGACTTCCTGCATCAACATTAATTGAACCATGAAAGCAAAAATCTTCAGAAAATTTAGAAGGATTATACCTGCTGGGTGTTGGGCTTGGTGTTATCGCACTCTGGGTAACACCATTGGCAACACTTTCTGAATCTGACTTTGAGTGCTCCAAAGCCATGGTCAACATGGCTGATTGATCACGTTCTTTAATGTTTTCTAGCTCTCTTTCCTCACTATTCCTAAGGGAAGTATGATTCGAGCCAAGAAGAATAGAAAGTCTCTCAAGATATGGATTTGCAGGATCATAAGCCATGACACACTGGACCGAAGTACTTAGTATATCAAGTAACCAGCTCTGGTGCCAATTGAAAAAGCAGGGTCAAGGCTTAAGTCAGAAAGGAAGTGATATCCAAAGTGTTGTCACTGCAACGATATCACTTCGGCCAGCACTCACACACACGAACAGAAAATAATTTCTGGAAAGAGTTGCAGCGGAAAAATCACACAAGAAAATAATTTTCTCAAGATATATAAATTATATATCTTGAGGGATGCCTCAAAAGGCAAGACCTTCACTAAATAATATGAGATGAAGTACAAGGTCGAAAATTCCTAAAGCTATTACAACGAAAGCTTCTAGGAACGAACTAAGTTTATAACACAATTCCTAACCTAGCCAAGACTTTTATAAAACTCGATACAAGAACATAAAAGTATTTTGGGAGTTTATAAGGAAACAAGGAAAAGTGTAAAGACTTTTGTGTGAGGAAAGTGTGTTGTGATTGCCGTGAGTTCCATCTTCACTTCCTCATCTATTTATAGTACTTCTTGGACTTGGGAAACACTCCAATAATGGCTGAGATGGATCACAAAAACGTGGGTAGTGGAGAGCTTGAGTTGGCCGAGTCTTGGGGATGAGAATCTCCACATTTCCTATAAAATAGGAACAACTTCTTTGTGCCCAAGTAATGTGCTTCGCCTTGTTGTACCATTGAGCTTCTGCGCCTTGTACTCTATCCTCCACAAACTCAGATGTTGAATGGGTCAATTACCCATGTGTTTGTTGTTGAGGAATTCCCATATGTTATGAATAAAATCTCCTATTTATTCATAACTCTCTTTTTATCTTCCTTGCAATATCCTAGCTTGTATTATATGTGTAAATTGGACCAACATAATAACAAACCTTGCAATAATATTAGATATTAGTCCAGCAATTATTTAAGAAGCAAATATACAAATATAATAAAGTCTGCCCGTCGGCAGCACTGGGAAGGTGTGGTTATCACTTCTGGTATCACCACATTCTGCACTTACAATCTCCCCCTTAATTGTATATTTCTTCACAAACTAAATAATGATGTGACCCTGCAAGACAATGTTAGGCACAAATACAGAATATACATAAATTCTTCCCGCAAAGATTAACTCCCCCTCAAAGAGGCAAGTCAACCGAAAAACAATGATTTTGAAGTAGTTTTAAACCAAGTAAACTAAACATGATTAAAAACTAATTATCCAAAACAAAACCAAAGTTATAAAATCCAAAAACCATGAAGTGTTTAACACACTTCACACAAATAAACCAACCAAAAAACAAATGTAAAACAAATGTTAAGTGCACCTAATAGTTTTAAAACAACTAACATAAAAATTGTTTTTAAAAGCTACCAAGAATAGAAACATACTAACTACCAAACCTGTTTGAGTATCAATAGCCCGCACACGTGCATTAGCAGTTAGATCAGCACTTGTGTTAGCATGCAGAACAGCACTTGTGGTAGCATGCAGAACAACACTTGTGTTAGCATGCAGAACAGCACTTGTGGCAGCATTATCTCCCCCTGTTTGTGAAGAATACTGTGCAAAGAATTTCTACAAGTCTGTATGAATCTGTATCTGGATTGAAGTCTGCATTGATGGAGCTTGGGCAGTCGGTTGGCGTGAAGAAGATAAGTCTTTTCTCTTCTTTTTCTTTTTCTTGATGGTAGTCACTATAGGTTGGGAAGGAGCCGACGTAGGAGGAGCCTGTGCGACCGGAACATGTGGAGGTCCGGAGACAACAATTGCGAGATTTCCATGTGCTCATTTGAGGTTTTGGAAGGGGAAGCCATTTATAGAGTTTTGAGAATAGAAGGAAAGAATTTTGGAAGAGAGATTTTGAGCGTGAGAGAGACTGAGAGAGAGAGGTCGGCGTGAGAAAATCGGTGAGAGGAGGAGGGGTTTAATTTGGATATTTTAGGAAGTATTCAAATGGAAGAGATAAATACAATTTATGATAAGTCTCTTCCTAAACCCTATAACTCTCAACTCCCCCTATGATAAGTCTCTTCCTAAACCCTATAACTCTCAACTCCCCCTATTTCTTAGCTAGATAGTTACACTCAATCACATCACCCACATTTTTGATAAAACAACCGGCCATTATCCCAAAAAGCCTTTTTTTTTAAATAAATAAAACGAAAAATAAAATAAAAAAATAAAAGAAAATAAATTCGGCCTAGGTGACTACATCCCTAATTTTTTAGTTTGATTTACTTTTAGGGATGAAGTTACTTAACCAAATTCACCAAAAATAAAATAAAAAAGAATTTAATAAAGACTTTTTGAAAATCAAAAACTTCACAAATTATAAAGGACTTTCGGACTTTCAAAATTTAAATATTAAATCCGAGAATAATAAAAAATAATGTAGCACATACTAATGTGTTATTGGCAATGATGGTAACACTTTAGAAAACATATAAGTCAAATATCCCTTGAAAACAAATTTTACTTTAAGGAACATAAGGCAAAACAATCCTCATTATCAACACTTGAGGCACATTGTTAAGCTTCTTTATAATAAGCAATTGAGGCTAAGAAACAAGCTTTTCATTTTCAAACACTTGAGGCATATCAAGCCTTAAATGAATGTTTGAAGTTAACAATATATAAGCTTGTTCTTCATCTTTAAGCACTTTAAAATATAAGCATAATTTACACTTCTTTATCTACAAGTAAGCATCGTAGTAGCGAGCTCCGTGCCCCGAGTCCTTATAAAGTGTAAAACATGCTTTAGTGATTTGTATCTTTCAAGTGGGATACACTGCAGTAGCGAACTCCATGTTCCCAATACTTAGTACAAAATCACTAGATAGTATCTCCCTTTGGCAAGAGTGCATCGTCGCAGCGAACGCCGTGCCCCGAGCTACTAAGGAGATATCATTAGTGCTTTTTGCCTTTTAAATATCACAAAAATTAGTGACTTTGTCACTTTTGAGTACAAAGGGAATTTTGACAAACATGTTAACCAAGTATAAACCTACCAAAACAAAAAGGTCAGCATGTGCCGACGCGAGGGCTTAAAACACGAAAATAGAAAAAACTAAAAAATGGTTTTTTTTTTTTTTTTTAAATAAAATATTGTACAACAACAAAGATGATCCAAGGGGTTTAAACAAGAAATGGAACAAGAGACTTCTTCAAGTTAGAAAATCTCTTATGGTTAAAACTTGAATCAAATATTCATCTTTCAAAGTATTTTCAGATTCAAGCTTAGAAAGAAAACATGAATGGTTTACCTTAATATACCTAACCATGTCTCGATAATTAACCGGTTCCTTACGTCTAGTTTGTATCCCTTCGTCTAACCTCCCTATCACTTGGGATATAGGATGATTCTTTTGAATCCTTAAAGGGGGATCTCTTCTGACGGGATCATCAACTCTATTGGAGTCCTCATTATGTTCATTTTCTGCAACTGGAATGACTTCTGGTCCAACACTTATGTCAACACTTGGTCCAACATAAATGTCAAATTCACTTTGAGGTTGTTCCAGCAGTACCAAACGAGGATAAGCACCTGGTTCATCTGCAACACTTGACAGATCATCAAAAACAATATTTACAGATTCTTGAATAGTTCTCAATCTTAAATTATAGACTCGATATGAAAAGATTGTCATGAGAATATCCAAGAAAAATGGCTTTATCATTCTTAGAGTAAAATTTAGCTAAGCGATCCCAGTCTTTTAATATATAACATACACACCCAAACACATGGAAGTAATGAACACGTGGTTTCTTCCTATTCAAAATCTCATAGGGTGTCATAGTTAAACCGGGTCTTAGAAAGACTCTATTAGAAATGTGACAGGCCGTGCTCAAAGCTTCAGCCCAAAATCTTTTTGAAATCCTTTTAGAGAACAGCATAACACGGGCCATATCAAGCAATGCCTTATTTTTCTTTTCAGCCACACCATGTGGTTTAGAGATCGAAAAATCATGGTGTATCCCCTTTTTCTTACAAAAAGTATAAAAGGAAACATTTGCAAATTCTTTTCCATGATTGGATCTTATACAGAAAATAGGTGAGCAAAACATGTTTTTGATTTTGAAATGCAAGAGTTTAAATTTATCTAAAGTTTCAGATTTTTCTCTTAGGACCCATCAAGTCCATGTGCAAAAGCTGAAAACAATGTGTTGTCCCGAAGTGTTGCTCCTGGTATTGGGTAACACTGCGGGTAACACGAGTCTCCATACTCTTAAGGCAGTCCCCACACACAATTTTGTTCTTCAGATTCAGTTTGGGGACTCCTTTGACAGCCTCAAACTAGAAATTTTCTTCAAGTTTCCATAAGGGGCATGTCCCAACTTTTGATGCCACAAAATTGTGTCATCCATATTAACTGAATTGCATACTTGTTTATCTTCAACAAGATAGCAATTGTCACTTGATCTAGTTCCTGACATTACACAAGTGTTAGTGATATCAAAAAACTTTACAAGAATTTTTATTAAATTTTACCTCCAAGTTGTCATCGCACAATTGGCCAATGCTAATTAAATTAGAAACCAATCCATCAACGTGCAAGACACCCTTTAAGGCAGGGAATCCGGAAACATCAAGTGTCCCTTTCCCTATTATATTGCTCTTTCCTCCACCTCCGTATGTCACCGTTTCACTTGGATAGATTCATAGTCTTTCAAAAACACTTTTGTTCCCGTCATATGATGTGAGCAACCACTATCAAAGTACCATGAACCTGAAACGTTAGTCCTCAAAGAAGCAAATACAACATTGCATTTATGATTGGATTTTAGAAACCAAAATTTCTTTTTAGACTTTATGATTTTCTGATCACCAGTGTTGTCTTGAGTGTTGGGTAACACTTGAGATAACACATGTGGACTGAAGTTTTTCTTTTTGAGAGTAAAACAATTAAATTTACTTTGTCCAGTTATGTGATAGTATTTACAAACACACGGTTGATCAGAAATATCACTTGATGAACTACTTTTTACTTTTTCATGTTCTTTTACAAAACATGTTTCATAATTTTCATTCAATAAGGTAGAAGTGATTTTATCAAGAGAGTCTTGAAACCCAATACCTGCTTTGAGAGACTTACTCAAGTCGAGTATTTCATCCAATTTTGAGAAACTCATGTTGAGCTTTTTGAAGGTGGTCTCGGCTAGCTTCAACTTGGACTTGACTTTAACAAGTTCAACATCCAACTTTGTGAATTGCACCGCCAACCGAGTCAAAGAGTCTTTTAGCTCATGATTTTCTTTGGTTAAGATCGCTACCATATTGTTCTCTTTCTTCCATTCTTTAAACAACGCCTTGTAGAGATCTTTTAACCCATCATTGAGCTCATCCTTGCTTAAATCCTCCTCATCTGGACTTCCTGCATCAACATTAATTGAACCATGAAAGCAAAAATCTTCAAAAAATTTAGAAGGATTATACCTGCTGGGTGTTGGGCTTGGTGTTATCGCACTCTGGGTAACACCATTGGCAACACTTTCTGAATGTGACTTTGAGTGCTCCAAAGCCATGGTCAACATGGCTGATTGATCACGTTCTTTAATGTTTTCTAGCTCTCTTTCCTCACTATTCCTAAGGGAAGTATGATTCGAGCCAAGAAGAATAGAAAGTCTCTCAAGATATGGATTTGCAGGATCATAAGCCATGACACACTGGACCGAAGTAATTAGTATATCAAGTAACCAGCTCTGGTGCCAATTGAAAAAGCAGGGTCAAGGCTTAAGTCAGAAAGGAAGTGATATCCAAAGTGTTGTCACTGTAACGATATCACTTCGGCCAGCACTCACACACACGAACAGAAAATAATTTCTGGAAAGAGTTGCAGCGGAAAATCACACAAGAAAATAATTTTCTCAAGATATATAAATTATATATCTTGAGGGATGCCTCAAAAGGCAAGACCTTCACTAAATAATATGAGATGAAGTACAAGGTCGAAAATTCCTAAAGCTATTACAACTAAAGCTTCTAGGAACGAACTAAGTCTATAACACAATTCCTAACCTAGCCAAGACTTTTATAAAACTCGATAAAAGAACATAAAAGTATTTTGGGAGTTTATAAGGAAACAAGGAAAAGTGTAAAGACTTTTGTGTGAGGAAAGTGTGTTGTGATTGCCGTGAGTTCCATCTTCACTTCCTCATCTATTTATAGTACTTCTTGGACTTGGGAAACACTCCAATAATGGCTGAGATGGATCACAAAAACGTGGGTAGTGGAGAGCTGAGTTGGCCGAGTCTTGGGGATGAGAATCTCTACATTTCCTATAAAATAGGAACAACTTCTTTGTGCCCATGTAATGTGCTTCGCCTTGTTGTACCATTGAGCTTCTGCGCCTTGTACTCTATCCTCCACAAACTCAGATGTTGAATGGGTCAATTACCATGTGTTTGTTGTTGAGGAATTCCCATATGTTATGAATAAAATCTCCTATTTATTCATAACTCTCTTTTTATCTTCCTTGCAATATCCTAGCTTGTATTATACCTGTAAATTGGACCAACATAATAACAAACCTTGCAATAATATTAGATATTAGTCCAGCAATTATTTAAGAAGCAAATATACAAATATAATAAAGTCTGCCCGTCGGTAGCACTGGGAAGGTGTGGTTATCACTTCTGGTATCACCACATTCTGCACTTACATAGATGAATAATCAAACGGCTTGACTAATTTGGAAATCAGACTTTAGATGCTACCTCTTATCAATTCAGTCAAATTCAGATGTGAAATCAGAGAATGGTTTACCGGTTATAGGAAAATAGTTGGCGGTGATATAAGCATGGCCAACAGTACAGTCTGCAGGGTTGTCGGTCACTTTGAACGAGGTTCGACACGTTCCGCTTATGACGAAGAATCTGATTTCTCTTAGTCAGTTAGACAGCAAAGGGTTCAGTTTCAAAGGTAAAGGTGGAGCAGTTAGTGTCTGTAACGGTTCAGAAGTGATGCTGAAAGGCCTTAAGCAGGGCTCCTTGTATTTCCTCCAAGGAAAGATGCTTGCAGAGTCGACTATGGCTTCATCAGAAAAGGTGAACGAGGGAGATATGTCTAAGCTGTGGCACATCAGGCTCGGTCACATGAGCACTCGAGAGATGCATGAGTTGACTAGAAGAGATCTTCTTTATGGCCATAAGATCAAGGATCTTAAAGGCGTTCTGGATTACATCCACTCAGAGAGTTGGGGACCTTCACGTCAGGAATTTCTAAGGGGGCACAGATGTCTCTTGTCTATGGTTGATGATTACTTGAGGAGGCCTTGGGTGGTTATCATGGAGCACAAGAATGGGGTCCTAAGGAATTTCAAGGACTGGAAGACAGTAGTGGAGAACCAGACAGAGAAGAAGATCAAGAAGCTCCAGACAGATAATGGTTTGGAGTTCTGCAGTACTGAGTTCGATTCGTTTTGCAGAGAGGTGGAGGTTTCTAGACATCTCACTAGCAAAGGCATGCCATAGCAGAATGGTGTAGCAGAACGAATGAATCAGACATGGCTTGTGGGAGCGTTGTGCATGATCTCCAATGCAGAGTTGTCTAAACGTTTCTGGGCAGAAGCGCTTAGTACAACATGTTACTTGATTAATCATGGACTTCATACCGGTATTGGCCTCAAAGTTCCCTATGAGGTATGGACTGGTAAATCCATGATTGTTTCAAGTGTTGGCGGTGTTGATAAACAGGTGGAGCAACAAGATACTGAAGAGTTAGTTGTACCACAGTCAGATATTGAAAAACATGTGGAGCAACAAGATACTGAAGAGTTAGTTGTCCCACAGTCAGATGTTTATCAGGATCCACCAATAGAGACAAAGACTGAAGCACCAGAAAGTTTAAGTTCAGTTCCTGAAGAACATGGGTTAGCACAAGGAAGGTCTAAAAGAGCTAATTTCGGGAAGCCTCCGGAGAGGTATGGATTTGAAGACTTGGTGTCTTATGCACTGCAGGTTGCTGAGGAAGTGGAGCCCGATCTTTCGGAACCTTCTACTTTCAAGGAAGCAGTTACATGTTCAGAGTCATCTCAGTGGTATGCGGCTATGGGTGATGAGATGGAGTCTCTTCGCAAGAATCAGACTTGGGAGTTGACCAAAGGACAGAAGGAAGAAAGATTGTGACTTGCAAGTGGATCTTTAAGAAAAAGGAAGGGATGTCACCGGCAGAAGGGATCAAGTATAAAGCTCGCGTTGTTGCAAGGGGTTTCACACAGAGAGAAGGGGTGGACTATAATGAGATCTTCTCACCAGTGGTCAGACACACTTCGATCAGAGTGTTGCTAGCAATAGAGGGAGAGATATACATGACAGAGTCGGAAGGATTCCAAGTTCCTGGTAAGGAAGATCAAGTTTGTAGATTGAAGCAATCGCCTAGGTAGTGGTACAAGAGATTTGACAGCTATGTGAGAGCAGCAGTCAAGAAGTCAAGGATTCAGAAGCTGAAAGGCTTGGTCGCAAAGATGAAGGGTTTGGGTAACGCGAAGAGATTCTGGGTATGGAGATCTATAGAGATAAAGCCAAACGGAAACTGTTCTTATCCCAGAAAAGATACATCAAGAAAGTTTCAGAGAGGTTTGGTAGGTCAATAGCTAAGGCTATAGACACTCCGGGTATAATGAATGCACAGACAGTCGCATTTGGACCCAAATCGGTTGAGGAGAAAGAGTATATGGCTCGAGTATCTTATGCTAGTGCAGATGGTAGTTTGATGTATGCTACAGTGCGCACTAGCAACATCAGACTCGTCTATAGAGATGGGACAGAATGTGCAGTCGAAGGTTTCTCAGATTTGGATGATGTTGATACAAGAAGATCGAAGACCAGATACGTGTTCACGCTTGGTGGGTCAGTTGTCAGTTGAAAGGCTACATTGCAGGCAACAGTGACGGTGTCTTCAACAGAGCAGAATACGTTGTTGGGTTTCGTAGTAACATGCGCAGCGGAATTAAGCATTCAAAATTTATGAAACCCAAAGCCCATAGATCCATTCATATGATTAAGTCAAATACAACATAATGAATACTAGAATACTAACCCTTGATGCCTTTGATTTTGCAACCTTGAATTCGTTGGAGACTTGAAATCTTGATCATGAACAAAGCAAGAATCACGAACTATGAAGATGATAAGTTTCACCCTCTAGCGGTATCCACACCACGAACGAATATCAAGAACACTTGATCTTGGTTGCTAGACCAAATTATGAAACACGCTTCACAATTGTAAGAACTATATGGAATTATGAATATTCTTGTTCTTCACCTTTTGGATCTTAGAACAGAAAATAACCTCTCAAAACCTATGGAGGCACACATAATCATATGCTTAATGACTGCTGAAAGGATCTTTAAATAGGTCCTAATCCTTAACCCTTAAGGACTTAGGAAACCTAAATCCCGTCACCAAATTAGGCAACAAGGAATTCTGCCCGACTTGTTTGGCACGGTCGTGCCCTACAATTTGGCACGGTCGTGCCATCTAGTCCGCGCGAATTCCCCAGCCGCCCATTTTCGGCACGGTCGTGCTTGGTAATTTGGCACGGTCGTGCCAATCATGTCGACAGGTTTGCCTTGGTTTGGATTTATGGCACGACCGTGCCATTTTAAGGCGCACGACCGTGCCAGAGCCAAACACTGATATTTTTCCATAATTCCCATTTAGTCCTTTACGATTCGTTCTATTTGTGTGTGACCCTCTAGGATTACACTAAGTTGGCAATGAGCCCAAAACATGAACCCATAAGATATGATTAGGTTCTAGCAAAACCGTCATACCTACCCAAATAGTGTAACTAGATACAAGTTCGCATTCCTTTTAGAACATGTCATAATCCCTTTGTCCACGATGTCATTGAACACAAGTCATGGTCAACAAGTCAACTTGTATTGTTCAATACTTTCTCGATTCCGAATATGTTGATAATCCAAATGATATTGATCCAATCAATCCATTTGAGTTTGGCCAAACATTTCACCAACATCATTCCTTCGAGGGGCCCAAGCTTGACATCTCTCCGAAGAGGGACAAATCCATTTGGCTTATTATTCTTCCCTACGTGAATCCAATCATGCCAATCATACCCTTTATAACTACCGTGTTAAGGCAGCGTTTGAATATGTCAAACATAATGTTCATCAAGTGGAAGACTATAATAACTTCATGTCTAAGGATTCAAATGACATAACTAATATGAGATTTATATATGACATCGACCATGACATAAATCTCATACCGCGGGTCATGTCCAGTACCTTGTTCCAAACAAGTACCCATAAATCTAACATGATCATCCCATGATCATTTAGCCTTTATACTAGTGCTTAACAAGCTCTAGGGACGGAGATTATTATAAGCAAACACGAGCCATAATAATAATCTTATTATCTCTTTATTATTATGAATAAAATGATAACTTATACAACGTTTAACAAACGTGCCTAGGGCACCAACACCAACATACGTGGCATTGACAGAGTCTGCTAAGGAAGGAATATGGTTGAAGGGATTGATCAGCAATCTTGGGATACATCAGGATCAGGCTAGTATTTATTGCGATAGTTTGAGCGCGATTTGTTTGGCCAAGGATCAAGTTCATCATGATAGGACCAAGCACATTAATGTCAGATATCATTTCCTAAGAGATGAGAAACGGGTAAAGGTGAAGAAGGTAGGGACGACAGACAACCCTGCAGATATGTTCACGAAACCCGTGACGGGGATCAAGTTCCAACATTGTTTGGACTTGCTGAATGTTCGCAGCTATTAGATTGCAGTAGAGGCGAGGGGGGAGAAAAGGTTTGTTGTCATGGAGATTCAAAGTCAAGGTGGACATTGTTGGGATAATGTCTTTGAATGTGGGATGCCATATTATAGGATTGTACAACAGATGGTTTCATAATGCCTAGACAGAGCAGAAACGAAGACAAAAGAAAAAAAAAGGAAGGAGCAGCAGCACCCGAACAGGTAGGCGAGCGGGCGCTCGGGTAGACCCAGGCGGGCGCTCCTGTGGGTAGAAAGTTGAGCCGCTTGGGTGATTTAATTCAGGCGGGCGCTTGGTCCAAGGCAGGCGGGCACCTGGTCTTGCGGCAGATCAGGCCCAACGCACGCGGACTACTGAAAAACGGGGTTTTTCCTTTGGGACTCAAATTTAGGACTCCATATGTCTTCAGGGTTAGGTTATGACTAGTATACATAAAGGCTATCATCATAACAAGAAAGAAGAGGTGGAAAAACACAGATTGCTCAGAGAAGATCAATAATTCTAGATCTAGGGTTTTAGCACAATTAGGAATTTTGCGACCAAAATTCGTGCTAGCATAGATTAGTGTGATCTTGTAAAGAATTCTCCAGATTGATAATAATATTCTCTCCCCTCCCCGTAGACGTAGCCAAGTTGGTGAGCCACGTAAATCCTGTTCTTGTGATTGCTTTATTTACTCATTAAGTCTTGTTCAATTGCTCTAACACCTTAAACCCTAAAGGGCGTAAACCCTAAACCTTAAACCATAAACTTTAACTCCTATAAAAACAGGACTTTTTATAACTTATGGATAAACTAGTTTCCCCTAAAATTTTCTCTTTGGGTATACCTGTTTGGGGAGGAAAAATTAGTTACATCTTGCAACCTAGCTTCAATATGGATCTCCAACTTGACGAAACATCTTGAATTAACAACTTAACTCTGCATCATGTTTGTTTACATCCTATAGGGTTAGTTATTATGAGTCTACTTTTCAGGGACCACTATCAACTCTTGAAGGACTCGAAGACTTGGTCAAAAGGCACATGTGTTTTGTCAATACACGTCAACAAAGTTCAACAAATCGAAGGAACGATGATCACTTCCTCAACAAACTGCCCGAGATCTTAGGGATAAGATTTTGAAGTTTGCTATTTATTTTATTTAGTATAAAAGGAGAGATAATGTCGCGATCCCGGACCCCGCGGGCCCGAGACCGCGAGCTGGACGTCAACTCTAAAACCAAAACTGAGAAATACTGAAGTAAAAAATTCCATTTGATACCAAAAGGTGATGATCCAAAGTTTTACAAAACCAAGTTTGATAAAAACCAATTACAACTATCATAAACTTCCATAAGTTTATGCCCAACAAAAAAAAATATACATTCTTAGTGACGTCATTGTTTGGTACAACTATCCCAAATGGTTACACATTTCCTAATGTAAACCAACCTATAATACCTTCCCCAAAAGAATGTATCCACACTCGACGTCCTCTTTCTCGTGATCAGCGAGACTAATCCTTAGCACCTGGGGGGGGGGGGGGTTAAGGAAAAACAATGATAAAAGAAAAGGGGGTGAGATAAATCTCAATAAGTTACTAATGCAACTACATGACATGCTATGATGCAAGAAGCAATAAGCAATAATAAATATCACATAGCACATAGCATTTATCACATAACAGATAGCAGCGGAAATAAACACATAACAAAGGATATAGCCAAGGTTTTCTGAACCGGAACATCCAAATAAAGGATCGCTGCGCAGCTTCAATAATCAACAATTCATCATCTTCATAATAGCATGAAAGCCGAAGAGAAAACCCCGGTACCGGAACCAATAACCATAAAAGTGTCACAAAGGACAAGGACCATGACACAAAGTCATGCCCGGTAGCTAGATACATTCACAGAGGAACGCTAACTTGACTTTTCCAAGGCCAATCTGGAAAAGGGGTAAAGAAGGGGGCAAAACAATGGTCAACATTATAATGGACTTGGGTTTGCCATTATAATCCTTCCATCGCCCGATGCAACAAATATGCCAGCTGGGCTTCCAAATAAATGCTAAGTAATAATAATTTAGCATGAATAAACTTTGGTGTTGGTGCCCTAGGCACGTTTGTTGAACGTTGTAAGTTATCATGATAATAAAGAGATAATAGGATTATTATTATGGCTCGTGTTTGCTTATAATAATCTCCGTCCCTAGAGCTTGTTAAGCACTAGTATAAAGGCTAAATGATCATGGGATGATCATGTAGATTTATGGGTACTTGTTTGGAACAAGGTACTGGACATGACCCGCTCTATGAGATTTATGTCATGGTCTATGTCGTACATATATCTCATATTAGTTATGTCATTTGAATCCTTAGACATGAAGTTATTATAGTCTTCCACTTGATGAACATTATGTTTGACATATTCAAACGCTGCCTTAACACGGTAGTTATAAAGGGTATGATTGGCATGATCTGATTCACGTAGGGAAGAATAATAAGCCAAATGGATTTGTCCCTCTTCGGAGAGATGTCAAGCTTGGGCCCCTCGAAGGAATGATGTTGGTGAAATGTTTGGCCAAACCCAAATGGATTGATTGGATCAATGTCATTTGGATTATCAACATATTCGGAATCGAGAAAGTATTGAACAAAACAAGTTGACTGTTTGACCATGACTTGTGTTCAATGACATCGTGGACAAAGGGATTGTGACATATTCTAAAGGAATACGAACTTGTATCTAGTTATACTATTTGGGTAGGTATGACGGTTTGCTAGAACCTAATCATATCTTATGGGATCATGTTTGAGCTCATTGCCAACTTAGTATAATCCTAGAGGGTCACACACAATAGAACGAATCTTTAAAAGGGACTATATTGGAATTTTGGAAAATTCTGGACATTCTGAAGAAGTGGGCGACCGCACAGTATTGACTGGGCGGCCGCACACTTAGGACAGTTTTGTACCAGTTTTGCTTCAGATAGTTGTGCGACCGCACAGATGATTTTGGGCGGCCGCACAGTGCTGTCGGGTGGCAGATTCCTAATTTGATTTGGAAACGAATTTTGGAAGGATTTTGACACAAGTTTCCTATTTGGAATAGGTCATACTTGTGTATAAAAGACCAAATTCGGCCAGCACTCTAGGCTAATGATTTTGTGAGTCTCAAAGAGTTTGAGAGAGGGTTTATTTTTGTTCCAAGACATTCTTGGTTGAGGAACAAATAATACACAAAATAAATTCCATATAGTTCTTTTGATTGTGAAAAAGTGTTTCACAATTTGGTCTAGCAACCAAGATCAAAGAAGCTCCTTTGATATTCGTTCGAAGTGTGGATACCGCTAGAGGGTGAAAATCATCATCTTCAAAGTTCGTGTTCAACCTTTGTGATCGTGATCAAGTCTTCAAACCTCCACCAAAGACCAAGAGAATTTGATAGCCATCAAGGGTTAGTTTTATCCTATATTCATGTTATTGTATTTGATTTAATCATATGAACGGATCCATGGCTTTGGGTTTCATAAATTTTAAATGCTTAATTCCGCTGCGCATGTTACTACGAAAACCCAACAGTGGTATCAGAGCCCCGTTCATGTTGATTATTTCAATACTAGATCATGTTGTGTGTATATAAATTGTTTATGTGCCAAGCATGATATGAATATTGGATTATATGATGTTTATGTGTTATGTGATTTTATGTGGTTTATGTTTTTTACAACTTTAACGCACGATTCAATCGCAATAAATAAATTATGGTGGATTCAGAATTGTTGGTATTAATTTTTGATTGGATCAAAGTCTTAATAATCGGGGAAATACAATTTTGAGACAAATTTTTGAACTTCAAAATTCCTTCTGATGCATTTGGGCGACCGCACAAATCTCCCTGGGCGGCCGCACATGTTTGGGCGACCGCACAGGAGAGTTTGGCGGCCGCACAGTTCACTGATTCTGTTCTGATTTTGGTTAAAATTAAAATTTGGAATTTTCGAGAGGTCCACCGAACCAGTACAAAACCAGACCAGACTTGCTGATCTGGAATGGGCTTTGGGTAGTTGGTTTGAGTGTGGATCTTGGGGTTTGATTTTCCTATTTGTTTTAGTCTTGTGATTCCTAGATGGTTCAAGTTTTGGATGGCTAATCTGCGTTCATCGAGATTGTGTTCCTAAAATTGATCGCAATCAAAGTTTCAAAGATAAAACGAAGTTAGAATTATGAAGAGTTCATAATTGCTAAAATTGAGAAACAAAGTTCTTGATTCAAAGTTTGGAGATCCATGTGGAATTGTGAATGCAATTGGCCTACGTTCATCGAGACCATCTATTGCTTAGTTTCGGCCACATGGACTACTTTCTTGGTCTCTTGAATTAGTGCGGGATTGTGGTTGCCTAACGGCTTAGTTCGACCGCACTTCTTGTTGTCTTGATTTGGAAATAACGACCAAGTTGAAAAGGTCTCATCCTCATAATTATAGAGAAACTAATGACACATAAATATTGTGCTTAAATTAATGGAGATTAATTTAGTGGCTAAACTTGATGCGTACATGTTTATCTTATGTGCTCATAAATGTGTTACATGCTATATGTGATGAACCTTCAAGGAAAGTTTTAAGTCCTTTTTGCCATGCCATGATTAAAACACTTGTTAGTGCATGGGTGATTTTAATGTGGGTTCGCCCTAGCGAGGTGCATTAACTTTATCTATGTATGGAGCAAGATGGATGATGTGGGCACGCCCTAGCGAGGCACATCAACCATGCGTTTAAAATGGTTGGACTTAATAAGCGTCAAAACAGTTTTGGCCTAGGCAAAAGATGAGATTAAACATGCTTTTGAAATTGGATCACTAAGAATCATATTGGATATGATTGACAAGAAATTGTCTACCTAATTAATTTGATTTTGAGCGGTCCGCCTCCGTGGACTCAAGATTAAATTAAAGTTGGATCTTAGCCCAACTTAAAAGAGTCTCATGAAAGGATCTAAGAGTCATATGGGATATGATTGACAGGGTTGTCTACCTAATTAATTTGATTTTGTGTAATCCGCCATAGCGGACTTAGAATTAAATTAAAGTTGGATCTTAGCCCATTTAAATTATATTATACATTGGATGTATAAGAAGGTTATATAATTTAGTGGGAGTATTTTTGGAAAATACATTATTTATCTCTTTAATGAGATTGGTACTTGTAAAATTTTGGAAATTTTGCATAAGTTGTAGATGACAACTAAAATCGTTGCGATTAATCCTTGTTAAGGATAAAGCTTCAAAAGAATGGCACAAACTTCATGGATTGGATCCTGAGCCTAAGAATGGTTCTAAGGCAAGAAGATGGGTTGTACATTCTTGATGGGCCTATTCCTAAAGAACCCAAAGCCGGAATAGACAATCACAAGAATCATGAGTATGATTCTAGGAATGTGAGTTGTCTTATGCTCGCGATTATGTGCTCAAAACTCCAACAAAGGTTGGAACTTGTGGAAGCCTATTAGATAGGCGTGGAGTTGAGTTACATGTTTCAAAGAGCAATCTAAGCAAGAGAGGTATAAAACCATTGTTGCATTCACTCATTGCAAAATGAGTAAAGGGCAATAAATGGAACTTCACATGCTTAAGATAAAGGCTACGTAGAGCATCTTGAGAAACTTGGTTGTCCAATTGGATTGGAGCAAGCCATGGATCTCATTCTTGATTCATTGTTTAAATGTTATGATCACTTAGTGATGGAATATAACATGCTTAAAATGAATAAGAATTTCTTCGAATTGCATTAACATGCTGAAAAACTGCGAAGATGAAGTTATTGGAGAATGGTTCTCCAATGCTCATGGTTCATGATGGAAAGAGGCCAAATGCCAAAAGAAAAGTAAGACAAGAGTTGTCAAACCTAAAGGAAATAATTTTGGTTATAATAATAACTCTAATAGATGCAATTTGGTAAAATGGCAATTGGATGACCATTTAGAATTGTAGTCAAAATTCTGGGTGATCAATAAAAGGAATGGTAGTGGGACTACCACTCGGAATATTTATGTTATAAATTATTCTTTCTAAATTTAATTATTGGGTATTGGATACCAGAATAATTAGAAGATGAAAGACTACTTATAGTAATGTTTTATCTACAAACAGTAATGATGCAATGGTTGCAACATTGTTCGTAGAACACTTGTAAAGTGACTTTACTGATGAAGTAGAAAACATTATTTTGTTATAAGATAATGAAGGATATTAATTTCTTATTTGGAATAAGAAAAGTGCTTTATTTATTATGATTTACTTCATTGTGTTATCACATAAATAAATCTTATATCCTAAATCTTGAAGAACAAAATAATAAAGACTATAACATAAATAATTAAAATTCTTTATGCATTATTGTTTTGATCAAACAAATGAGAAATGCATATCTAAAATTCCATGAGACGGAGTTTTAAGTCATATGATTTGGAATCACATGATTTATGCAAATCTTATTTACTTGGATCAAGACATCTTTTACTATGATTGGTAAAAAGGATAATGTCTTAATTGACCTAATACATTTTGATGTGTATGGTGCATTAAGAAGAAAATGCTAAAAGAGAATTTGGTTATATTTGGTAAAACTATTCAAAAATTATGATTGGATCATGATGATGGATAATAAACGAAAATTTGACAGTCATCATTAAAGTTGTGAAATGGTTTCACAAATTAATTTCACTAAGAATATCATTCTAAATGATATGTCTGCGTGAAAGTATAAGAACCTTATTGGATATGGTTCATTAGATGATAAGTCAAATTGATCTTCCATATTAATTTTGGGGTTATGTATTTGAAACCGCTATGATTATACTAATCTGAATTCCAGCTTGAGAGGTTAAAAGATGAAAGAAAACTCGGTTTGCCTTTCGCAAAGATTTAAGATGGTGAGACCTTTGGAAAGGAGTTGTCTGAGACACACTCACATTTAAATCTAATAAATATATTTTCATGGGATATCCTAGGAAACTTGAGGATATAATTTTACTCATAAGAAACAGATGGTTTGTTGATTATGATGATACTTTTCTAGATAAATGGTTTATCTCTAAAAGAATCAATGGGAGTAAAATGTATCTCGAATGGTTCGAGACCTAGAAAATATATATTTTAACCTAAAATGGAAGTTGAAAAGTTTTCACAAGAGTCGTGAAAAGTCCGTTCAAAAGATATACAAGAACTTGCGTATGTGATAGACACAATCTATTGCAAGAAATATTGGATATTTCGAAATAGAAAGTGTTGAGTAAAGTTCATTTGGAATGAAGTATT
>JAOWBW010001948.1:0-53668 GCA_026119855.1 Campanula takesimana | reverse complement strand
ATGGGAAGGTGCATACTTACAAGCTAGGCTTGTAGCGAAAGGTTATAGCAAGTTCATGGTATTGACTATGATGAGACCTTTTCACCCGTAGCAATGATCAAGTCTATAAGATTTTGCTTGCCATTGCCGCATATCATGACTATGAAATATGGAAGATGGACGTCAAAACCGCTTTCCTGAATGGAAAACTACAAGAGGATGTGTATATGACACAACCAGGAGGTTTTGAACAAGATTCTAAAGTATGCAAATTGTAGAGATCTATCTATGGATTAAAGCAAGCTTCTAGGAGTTGGAATCTCCGTTTTGATGAATCGGTCAAAGAATTTGGTTTCATCAAGAACGAAGATGAGCCTTGTGTATACAAGAAGATTAGTGGGAGCATAGTGCTATTCCTTGTTTTATACGTGGATGACATATTGCTCATTGGAAACGACATTCCTACACTTCAGTCTGTGAAGACTTGGTTAGGAAAGTGTTTTGCAATGAAAGATATGGGTGAAGCCGCATATATTCTTGGCATTAAGATCTATAGAGATAGATCAAGGAGACTACTTAGTTTAAGCCAAAGTACATACATTGAAAAGGTAATTGGGTCCATCATGTATGCCATGATTTGTACTAGACCCGATGTATCTTATGCTTTGAGCATGACAAGTAGATACCAATCCGACCCTGGCGAAAATCACTGGATAGCTGTAAAAGCGATTCTTAAGTACTTGAGAAGAACTAAAGACTCGTTTTTGGTCTATGGAGGAATGGAAGGTGATCTCGTTGTAAAATGCTTACACGGATGCAAGCTTCCAAACCGACAAAGATGATAGCCGATCGCAATCGGGTTTTGTGTTTATGTTAAATGGTGGAGCTGTAAGCTGGAAGAGTTCCAACCAATGTACAACCGCTGATTCTACAACAGAAGCTGAGTATATTGCTGCATCGGATGCTGAAAAGGAAGCTGTTTGGATTAAGAAGTTCATAACTGAACTTGAAGTGGTTCCTAGTATTGCTAATCCAATAGACCTTTATTGCGATAATAATGGTGCTATTGCTCAAGCAAAGGAACCAAGAGCACATCAAAAATCCAAACACATACTTAGGCGTTTTCATATCATTCGAGAGATCGTTGATAGGGGAGACGTAAATATATGCAGAGTACCTACTGATGACAATGTTGCGGACCCGCTAACAAAGGGACTTCCACAAGCTAAACATGATGGTCATGTTAGGTCCTTGGGTATTAGATACATGGGATATTAGGCCTAGGGCAAGTGGGAGATTGTTGGTAGTGGTGCCCTAGGCACGTTTAATAAACGTTGTAATTGTTATCATTTATTTCATATCAATAAAGAGATGTTTTGATTATTATTGTTGTTCATGTTTACTTATAATAATCTCCGTCCCTAGTACTTGTTAAGCACTAGTATAAAGGCTAAATGATCATGGGATGATCATGTTAGATTTATGGGTACTAGTTTGGAACAAGGTACTGGACATGACCTGCTGTATGAGATTTATGTCATGGTCTATGTCGAACATATATCTCATATTAGTTATGTCAATTGAATCCTTAGACATGAAGTTATTATAGTCTTCCACTTGATGAACATTATGTTTGACATATTCAAACGCTACTTTTAACCGAGTAGTTATAAAGGGTATGATTGGCATAATCGGATTCCCGTTGGGAAGAATAATAAGCTAAATGGATTTGTCCCTCCACGGAGAGATGTCAAGCTTGGGCCCCTCGAAGGAATGATGTTGATGAAATGTTCGGCCGGACTCAAATGGATTGATTGGATCAATAGCATTTGAATTATCAACATATTCGGAATCGAGAAAGTATTGAACGAGACAAGTTGACTGTTTGACCATGACTTGTGTTCAATGACATCGTGGACAAAGGGATTATGACATATTCTAAAGGAATGCGAACTTGTATCTAGTTATACTATTTGGGTAGGTATGACGGTTTGCTAGAACCTAATCATATCTTATGGGATCATGTTTGAGCCCATTGTCAACTTAGTATAATCCTAGAGGGTCACACAGAATAGAACGAATTTTAAATAAGAGGACTATATTGGAATTTAGGGTCGAAGGACCTCAAGGGAATTCTGGAATTATTCTGGGCTTCCTGGTCAACCAAGCAGGCACTTGGGATAAACCAGGCGGGCGCCTGGATGATTTCTAAATGGCCCGAACCTTCTGGTCATTCAAGCGGGCGCCTAGTCCTTTGCAGGCGGGCGCCTGGTGCTGCCGACAGGAAAATTCCTAATTCGATTAGGAAAGGTTTTTGGCACAAGTTACCTATTTGCAATAAGTCTTAATTGTGTATAAAAACCCCAATTCGGCCAGACCATATTTACTAGTGCTTTTGTGAGTATCAAAGAGTTTGAGAGAGATTTTATTTTGTTCTAAGATATCATTGATTGAGGAACAAAATAATTCACAAATAAATTCCATATAGTTCTTTATTATATTGTGAAAGTGTGTTTCATAATATTGGTCTAGCAACCAAGATCAAAGAAGCTCCTTTGATATTCGTTCGAAGTGTGGATACCGCTAGAGGGTGAATTTTATCATCTTACAAAGTTCGTGATTTGTTCGTGATAAAGCTTCAAGATCTCCACCAAGACCAAAGAGAAAAATTCATAGCCATCAAGGGTTAGTTATTCCTCTATTCATCTTGTTGTATTTGATTTAATCATATGAACGGATCCATGGCTTTGGGTTTCTTAAAATTTTAATTGCTATATTCTGCTGCGCATGTTACTTGGAAACCCAACACAGAAGCCTTGGAGGAAAAAGGTATTCCCTAGTGATAGTTGATGACTTTACAAGATTTTCTTGGATCATTCTCTTGGAATCCAAATCAGAAACTCTTGGTCAACTAGTAAAATTGATAAATCAAGTTCAAAACCTCAAAAGCATCAAAGTGGTCAGAATAAGATCAGATCATGGTACTGAATTTGAGAACACTGAAGTTAAAGATTTTTGCAATCAGCAAGGAATTAGTCAAAACTTTTCAGCCCCTAGAACTCCTCAACAAAATGGAGTGGCTGAAAGAAAGAACAGAACAATATGTGAAGCAGCAAGGACCATGTTATCTGAAAATAACCTTCCTAAGTATTTTTGGGGAGAAGCTCTACTGCAGTCTATGTTCAGAACAAGACCTTGATTAACAAATTTCACTTAAAGACTCCCTATGAATTGTGGAATGAAAGAACTCCAACTATTTCTTACTTTCATGCTTTTGGGAGTAAATGCTACATTCACAACAATGGGAAGAATAATTTGGACAAATTTGAGTCTAAAAGTGATGAAGGCATATTCCTTGGTTACTCTGCAACCAGCAAGGCATATAGAGTTTATAATAGAAGAAGAATGGTGGTTGAAGAGTCCATTCATGTAGATTTTGATGAATCTCTCAGTGCCTGAGATATAAAAATTGATGAGTTTGATGAAACTCTTAGAAATGTTGATTCTCTACTTGAACCTTCACCCATTTTCTCCCAAAATTCCAAAAATGACCAACTCGACTATCTTCCTTATAATCTACCCAAAATCTCTCCTAAACCTTTTCCACCTTTCAGCAACCTCAAAATCAATGATAATCCACCTTTACCACAAGTTTCTAAGCATGGAACTGCTCTCACCAACTGTAACGCCCCGAAACCCGGACCCAAACCTTACGGGCTCACAGTCCGGCCACGTCACCATTTACAATACTAAACCACAAGATATTAGCAAAACTAGTCAAATCCATTCATTATCATTTCCAAAAGATAACATCTAAAACCCAATAAAACATTAAAGTTTTACAACTCCCAAATAAATAAAATAATCAACTAAAGAGTCTAGACTAATAATAATCAAAAGCAATCTAAAAAGTCTTTGGACATCTTCTAAATGCTCCACAAACTGAAACTTCCATCTTATTTATTACCTGGAAGAAGAGAGAACGAAAGGGTGAGCGAACAAATGCCCAGTAAGATCATACGACGCCCTTCGGTTTCTAAGAAGGGGTGACCACAACGAAAGCTCAAAAATCATTTACAAAACGAAAGGGAGTTTCACATCAATATATAAAAAGAAAACTCTTTTCAAATAAATCAAAATCTTATGGCTTCAAAATCGTAGGTTCGTATATTTTCAAAAGCACTTTGATCACACAAGCGGTCAAAGACCAATTCAATAGGATTCTGAACAATTCCATCAATTCCAACTCAATAATTCCGTCAATTCCAACTCAAAAGGTATATCCGGATAACCATTACTAATCAAAATCAAAGTATCACAAAGATACTGCCATGTATACACCCATGACCGGTATCACGTATACACCTGTGACAGGTATCGCGTATACACCCGCGACTGGTATCACGTATACACCCGTGACAGGTATCGCGTATACACCCGCGACAGGTATCACGTATTCACTCGTGACTAATATCGTTTAACTCAATGATCATATCAAAATCTCAAAAGGGTACCCACTGGTACAGTCAAACCAAATATCATTTTATTTCAAAATACAGTACCACTCGGTACAATTAAATCAAATTTCAAAATCATTTCAAATAAAGTACCACGCAGTACAAGTCTTTGTTCAAGATCAATCACAACGATGATTCTCTTGTAACCAATAATTTGTTACATGATCTAAGAGGGTTCAAATGAAGTACGAGTTACGGAACGGAGTTCATTTTCAAAAATATACCCGCCATAAAGGTATACACAATTTTTCATAAAAACGGAACGGATGGCCAAAGCAAATAGCGAAATTCAAAAGACAAACGGAACGTAATCCCTTACCTTTACTGCACTTATATAATGTCCTCAACGCATACAAGCACACTTAATCCCGCTTGCCAAAATCTAACCGTCCGAAAGAACGATATAAAATAAATAACAATATTAGACAAACTGAATATAAGAAATGAAATACTTAATTTTACATGGTCAAACTTTTCTATGACAATATGATTATACTGTCTAAAGTATGATCGATTGGTATTCGATTTATGAAATTTGAGTCTTTTTGGTACGTCCATATTTATAATTTCATGGACTATGTTATTTGATATATGTGTTTCATTGGCTTCTGTGATACTGTATATCCCCTTTCTTACTGGGCCCCCAGCTCACCCCCCTCCAGTTTCAGTTTTGCAGTTACCATTGATTGAGGTTTGAGACCGAAGAATTGGGACGAATCAGTTTATTGAGAATTCAGGGTGATTAATTATATTTTGTACATTGTTTTAGTGATTTTGAGATGTAATATATTTTGATTTATGGAATATTCAGTTGTGAAAATTCAGGTCGTTACAGAGTTGGTATCAGAGCATTGGGATTAGATCTTGAAAGGGAGTAAGAACTCTGATATTGAATAGGTTTGGATACTTGAATATTTTGATTTTGAGCGGTTAGAAAAATTGAGATTTCTTTGAGGTCAATTAGCTATCCTTTATTTTGAAGGATTTGTGGAATAGAAGCCCAACGAATTTGAGAGATGACGTTGAGATAGAATTCGAGGACGAATTCCTTTTAAGGGGGAAAGAATGTAATAACCCTAAAATTTTAAGTATTTTATTTTGGGCTTTAGTTATATTTTTAAAATATTAATACTGGCTACATATATATTATTTCGATTGGGTTGTGATTGCTATTTAGTGTGGGCCATATATGGGCTTGGCCTTGTTTTGAGGTGTAATTTAGTAAATATAAATTGTAATTACCCTAAACCTAGATCAGTTAAGAAGTTAGAAATATCTCTATTGTTCTATTGTTCTCGGGACGGCAAGAAGGCAGCAGCGGCTATTATTCCATCAAAAGTGGATTTTTACAGATGGTTTGAAAGAGAGTTAAGGAGGAAAACAATGATGATTTCGGTGACATGGAAAGAAAGTTTGGTCTGTGAATTGTTTGGTCAGTGATAATATGGGCATTTGATAATCTACTCGTTTAAGGTAAGAGAGACTATGCAGTGTCGATTCCGTGTCAGTTTTATCACGTGATTATTTCTTTGATATCCTTCCTATCCTTGTGTTCTTATTTTATTGATACGTATTCGATTGTTCGGCTCAATTTGATATTTGATTTGTTATCGATATTGTTTCGAAAAGTATTGATTATTTTGAAAGCATGCTATTTGTTTTTGATTCTCAAGAAACGAGATTTGTTATATGGAATAGTTTGATGTGGCTAATTTATGTGACGGTTGCAGTGGATTTTGATTTAGTTATTGAGTTTGTGTTGGTTAGGCTCCGAGTGTGGGCGCCAACAGTTTGATCGATTATTGTTAAGCCACTAGGCCCGAACATAATTAGTACATCGGACTGTGAAGTATGATCGATTGGTATTCGATTTATGAAATTTGAGTCTTTTTGGTACGTCCATATTTATAATTTGATGGACTATGTTATTTGATATATGTGTTTCATTGGCTTCTGTGATACTGTGTATCCCCTTTCTTACTGGGCCCCCAGCTCACCCCCCTCCAGTTTCAGTTTTGCAGTTACCATTGATTGAGGTTTGAGACCGAAGAATTGGGACGAATCAGTTTATTGAGAATTCAGGGTGATTAATTATATTTTGTACATTGTTTTAGTGATTTTGAGATGTAATATATTTTGATTTATGGAATATTCAGTTGTGAAAATTTGGGTCGTTACACCAACCCTGTTCTCATTCCTGATAATAGTCCTACTGATGATAGTAGACCTACAAATGATAGTAGACCTACTACTGATGATAGACCTATCACTGAAAATAGAACTGGGATAAACTGTGAACCTAGCGCATCCACTCAAGAACCATCAAATCATAATCCACTTAGATCCATTCCTATTTCCAGCATATACATTGATCTCCCCATTGCTAGAAACTACAACAATAATCACCCTGAGTCATTAGTAATTGGTGATATTTCCAGTGGAGTTCAAACAAGGTCAAACATTGAAGATGAAGCCTTGTATAGTGCCTTCATATCTCAGATGGAGCCAAAGAAGATCAATGAAGCTCTTCTTGATGCAGATTGGATATAAGCAACGGAGGAAGAGCTTGAACAGTTTGAAAGGAACAAAGTTTGGAAACTTGTCCCTAAACCTAAAAATCAAACTATAATTGGGACTAGATGGGTGTTCAGAAACAAGATGAATGAAGATGGTACAGTTATAAGAAATAAAGCAAGATTGGTAGCTCAAGGCTATAGACAAGAAGAAGGTATTGACTATGATGAGACTTATGCTCCAGTTGCTAGACTTGAAGCAATTAGGCTTTTTCTTGCCTACTCATCATCTAAAAATATGACTGTATATCAGATGAATGCTAAAATTGCATTTCTGAATGGGGTTCTTCATGAAAAAGTATTTGTTCCACAACCTCCTGGGTTTGAATCCCCAAAATTCCCAGATCATGTCTACAAACTGGATAAATCCTTATATGGACTCAAACAAGCCCCTAGAGCTTGGTATGAGACCTTATCCAACTTTCTACTTCAAAAGGGATTTACAAAAGGGCAAATTGATAAAACCTTGTTCATCAAAAAGACCAACCAAGATATCTTACTCATTCAAATTTATGTGGATGATATTATATTTGGTTCAACTAATGATGATCTATGAAAGGAATTTGGATCAACCATGCAAGAGAAATTTGAAATGAGAATGATAGGAGAGCTCACCTTCTTTTTGGGACTACAAGTCAAACAATTGCCCAATGGAATTTTTATAAATCAAGGAAAATATACTAGAGATATGCTGAAGAAATTTGATATGCAAAATGTATCCACAGCCAAAACTCCCCTATCAACAACTGCAAATTTACATGCAGATCCTGAAGGTCAGAGTGTGAATCAAACTCTGTATAGAAGTTTCATTGGATCTCTTCTCTATGTCACTGCTTCAAGACCTGACATCATGTTCAGTGTTTGCTTATGTGCAAGGTTTCAAGCAGATCCTAAAGAATCACACTAAGCAGCAGTTAAAAGGATTTTAAGATATCTTAAAGGGACTCCTGACTTTGGGATTTGGTACCCTAAAGAATCTCCTATATCTCTCATTGGATATACTAACTCAGACTATGCTAGATGCAATTTGGATAGAAAATCCACCAGTGGTAGTTGTCAGTTTCTAGGCTCAAGAATTGTAAGTTGGTGCAGCAAAAAGCAAACCTCAGTTGCTACATCAACTGCAGAAGCAGAATATGTTGCTGCTGGACTTTGTTGCTCACAAGTCCTTTATCTCAGAAATCAACTCAAAGACTTTGGAATTTTTCAAGATCATATTCCTATTTTCTGTGATAATAGTAGTGCTATAGCAATGACTGAGAATCCAGTTCAGCACTCTAAAACAAAGCACATTAAAGTTAGGCACCATTTCATAAGGGATCATGTTGAAAAAGGTGATATATGCCTCTCTCATGTGTGCACTGAGAATCAACTAGCTGACATTCTCACAAAAGCACTGGATGAACAAAGATTTGGCTATTTGAGAGCAAATATGGGAATGCTGAATATGCCAAGCAAATAATAGGAGCTAAAAATGTGTCACCAGCTCCTTCCCTATCCAAGATAGCCGACCTCTCCACCAGGTCCACTATCTTCACTTCATCAGAAACTACTCTTCTGACCTCCATTCTCCAATAACAAAAGAACACTCTGCTGATGTCTCCACCCCTCCTTCACTCCTCCTTGAGATATCCCAACAAATGGCTGACCAGACTCATCAGTTCTCTCTAATATGAGTCTACTATCCCATCTCCATGACTTAACTCCATGGGCAGACTGATTTGATGAAGGCCACACAGTCCTAGGCCACCAATTCCTTACCTCCTGAGGTTTAGGAAAACTATCTAAAGGTGATGAGAAGCTGAAAGTTTCAGAAGAATTGTGGCTTTCACTAAAGACATATGCCTCATCTGACCTAAAGCTCCCATCTTCCTTCTCCCCTGTTCTTAATGGACTACAGCAAGCAAAGTACTTGCTTGAAAGTAAGGAAAATGAACTGTTCTTCGTGTAAGAACTGCCATCATAATTATCCCCTTGGCCTTCCCCTTTCTCCCCTTGCTTGCCAATCACCAAATTTGACTTCCTCTCTAACTTTAAAAGATCAAACAAGGATTTGTTAGGTCCTTTATCTTCCTCAATCTCTGACATCTTGGCTTTTCCTTTGCCAATATCACATCTTTTCTCTATTTCCTCCCCTTTCTTTACCCTCTTTTTCTCCTCTTTGACAAACTCATCTCTGTCATGTAGCCGTATCTCTTTCTTGATGGACCTTTCCATCAATTCCACCTTCTTCATTGGATCATTTGGAAGAATCTGATCCACCTCTTGATCACCAACTAAGGCCTCTTGTGACTGATATTCCCTAAACTCTCCTAAGAATCTCTCATCTACCTGCTCCTTCTCCTCTTCCCTCTCTCTCAACTATAACTTCTTCACAAGATCAGACATCTTGCTTGGGCTAAAAAGATTTGTTAGTCTACCCATTCTTTTATGAGAAAATATGAAGGAAGAAGGTCTACTATCTTACTATGAACTATCTATATCTGAATATTTGGTGTTGTGATATATAAATTCACCAACAATGTTTCTTATATATAGAGAGATTTCACATCATTTAATTTCACCTCGAGAATGAATGTTGTAGATGCAATGATGATGGTAGACCTCAAAAGATGCATTCCAGTAAGGTTGACTTGATATGTTAATTAAATCGAGCCGCCTGTATATACTGGATTATAGTTGAATATTGGACTTAACCATGTCAATATTTATTAAAGGAATAAAGAATGTTTGCTCCGTTCATGCTATGTCCTCTACGTAAACACAAATAGAAGACATTTACTGTTTCAACAGTTACAATTGTGATGAGTCACCTGCTTGTCCACATCACTTATAAATTTCCTTTAAAGGTCATGTCTTTTCACCTTTCTACAGTTGTCCCCCAACCCTTTAAAACCCACCGTTTCACTTAAACCAATCATCCTTATAAAACCCTTCTTCTCCATTCAAACAAAAGTGACCGTTACATCCTCTGTTTTTTCTTCTCAAACCCTAGAAAAATGAATTCCTCATCTGCCCATGGCTATCGCATTAAAAAAATCCTTTTACATTAATCCAGCTGGTGGATAGCTTGGAGAGCTTCTCACAAATGCAAAACTGAAGATATTCATGGAGGCCAAGCATCCAATTCATCCTCTGCTCTGCTCCCACATCTACGATAATGGAGTTTGGACAGAGCAACACAACATTTAGTTTACTCTCCAAGGTACCTCCTAAACCATATCCCCTTGTGATGTTGCTGCCACTTATGGCACTGTAAATGAACCCAACATGATTACAAACATTTGGGATTCCAACATCAATTACTCATCTCAAACTGCTACTATAGAAGGATGGCCTAATTACCATAATGATAAACCTGTCAATAAAAAGTTCCTATCTCCCTAATTTTCTACTCTAGCTGATGTAGTTATGAAAGGTTTGTGTGGAAAGACCTCTTCTCACCATGTCATGAGCCCCAGAGAGTGGAAAAAATTGTTGTGTCTATTGCATACAGTTCAAACCACAAATTGGAGTTTTGTGTTGTTGTCTAACTTTAGACTTAGGTGTGGCCATCATCCCCTTAAAATCAAAACCAAATCCTCTACGAATCCTGGATTATATAGGTTCATGAGTGGGATTTTGCTTCAAATTAGGAGAACAATGAGAGTTAGAGTACCTGCCCCTATGATAGGCAAGCAACCCATCACAGATATAAGGTATTTAGCATACATACCTTCTCATACAAACAACAGGGTAGGGTATAAGAACCTATTGAAGATCAACAAGATCCTGACCTTCAAGATGAAAATTCACCTTTTCATGTCTCATCAATCTCTGGCAATGATATTGAAAGAGAGAACCTAGCTGAAATGGCTCAAAGATTTAAGGGAAAGGGTAGGAGAGACAAAGGACCCAAGATAGTAGACCTAAATGATGACCCTACTATGCATGAACCTTTAGCCAAAATCATTCCACCCTTGCTTCTTGAAGCACCCCCACCCTCTACTCCTGGTCCCAGCACCATCAAAACTCCCTCTCCCTCCACCAAAATTGCCTTTGTGTATAAAAGGTCTAAAGCCAAACCCAAACACTCACCCTAACCCTATCCAGAAAAACCCAAACCCCAACCCTCCAGAAAATCCAAGAGAATACAAAAGGACAATGAACCCATTAACTTAGATGAGGTTCCACTAGTCTCAGTCAGACCTCTGAGTAAGAAAACAAATGTGATTATCCCTGAAGAAGAATCACCACCCCTTTCACCTTCTATCTCACCACCTGAACCATTTGATTTTGACCCAACTCATCATAGTTCATCAACTGAGACCCTCTGTTCAGGAGATCAAGAATATGTTGAAGCCCTTAAAACTCTAACTGAATCTCAAAGCAAAAAGGCCTCCTCTCCCCCATCTCAAATTCCTATAACATCAGGTCCTTTATCTTCCTCATTTATGCCAACTCCTGGTCTCCTATCTCAGTTTGAGGATGTATCTATTGAAACTGGTAGGGGAATGTTATTCTCGATAGAACTGAGCCTTCAGTTGAACAAGAAAGGGGGAATGTCAATCTTGAAGATGTTCATGAGCAGACAGCTGACCTAGGTATAACTGTGGCCATGATAGTTGACCTTGCACAATCTATTCCCAGTTCCCCAAAATCTATTCCTTCTTCCCAATTAACCATTGAGAGACCTCTTAAACCTTCTCCCACTCTTCATGTCTCATCTGGAAAGGGAAAAGAAATCTTGGTTGAGGAAAATCCTTTTGATAAAAAAAGTCTACTCTGCCCTATCTGATATGGGTAAGATTGCCAAATTCCATGAACTTGAAAAAAAGTTTGGATTTGATGTCACTTGGAAGAAACTTGGTCTGGACAAAGCTCCCTCTACTGGTCTCTCTTCCTCATCCTCTCACTTTTCCAGAGTTGATGATCCCTACCTTCATACAAACTCTTCTTTTGAAATCATCACTCCTGGTCCATATAATCCTTCATCTGACCCCTTCTTTTCAACCAACTTGATTCACTTGTACTATGCACCTCCCCATTGATTCATTTCTTATCCAGTGGACTTCTTTATCCCATCCATTCTCCCTCTTAGTCTTTCATTTGACCATCTTGAGTTTCCCTAAGAAAGCCTAGCTCAGCTATCTCCAGTCAATATTGGACCTACTCAAAAGCCCAGCTAAAAATGACTGCTAGAGAGCTTGCTGGGAGAATATTCTTTGTGCACAATGAATGGAAAACATACAGACTAGCCTTGAACCAATTTTACATCCATGAGACCCCTCTTGTTCCCTCAAGCCTTAATGAAGGCAAAATGGCTCCATGGGAAAAATTATTCTCCCAATGGTTGTCTTCCAAGCTAAATGAAGGCCTCCATATGCAATCTGGAGCTGTTGTAACCAAATGCATTGAACTCATCAAAGTGATTTATTGGAAGCTAGTTTGTGAGAAGTTGTTTGGCTTCTGTACTATCAAGAGATTATTTGGTGGAATCCTTCCCACCTCTACTATCTTCCCAAATAAACTATCACTTCAAGAGCCCTTTCATCAATACTCTTGCCCTCTCATACCTGATCCAATTGTGCCTGCATATTCATCCACATTTCCTACTGCTACTCATAAAGACATCAATGCAGTTGGGAACTATGTGAGAGCTCAATTGAAGGGACTCAGACATGACTTGACCAAGTTGGTCCAATAAACACTTGCTGGCAGGATAGTTGACCAGACTGAAGCCACCACCCTTCCAAGAAATTTCAGAGAGTTCACTCAACCTCAAGAAATCTTTACCCAAGATCAACCTTCAGCAAGAGGACAATCTTCAACAAGACAGCTTCTAATTGGTCCTGCCCCCTCAGTTTCATGAAATCTGGGAAAGAAGGAGCCTCTGCTAAAGAGGAGTCAACTGATCAACCATGGCATTCAGTATGATGATAGGATGAGTCTCACTTGGAACAACAAACTGTACTACTTCAGGTTCAACAAGAAGCAACTCCAACTACTGAATCTTGAAAGAGAAAGACATCTAACTGCAGTAGACCTTGGAGAAGCACAACCTGAACCAGACTATCATAGTGATGAAAGTATTGAAGCCTTATTTCACTAAGTTTTTTCTCTTTTCTCAAAACCTTTTGTCATTCTTAAAATTTTGTTTTATATGTTTTGGGATGTAAACTTAAAACCTTTGCATTTCTGATTGTGATCTAATTGTGTTATGTTTTAAGTTCTCTTTACAGATCTTATTCTACTTCTTATTCTTAATTATTTCCCAAAAAGGGGGGAAATTGTTAGAACCCTAGTTTCTTAACTAAGTGTTTTGACAAATAATTAATAAACTTGAAAAGAATTATCAAGAAGTTAACTGGAAATCATCAAGTATTACAGGTCCACTATCTTCACTATCGAGATAACCAACCTTCAAGATAGCAGACCTTATCTCTTTTGCCAAACTATACTTCCAGTCAAAGTCAAACCTGACTCAAACATTGTTCACTTACTTTATGCCAGTCAAAGATTAATGACTGACATATGCATTTCCAAGATGTTGAAGACCGTTGGAACTCAAACGGATATATCATAAAAGCCTATAAAAGGAGTTTAACACTACTAAAGAGAACATCACTATCTTGGCCATATTCTATACAATTTGATTAAAGCTTCTAAGAAAACTCAATTGTAAAAGCACACTTGATATTTATAAATCTGTGCTAAAATAGATAACCAAATATAGATCTCACATAGCTACTTTAGATCCATCTTAGAGATCACCAAACCCTCACACTTGTGAAATCTTTTCTTTTCTTCTGTACTTTGCAACAAGTACATAACTTAATTAGTGAGGCTAATTAGGTTTGAAAATTCTGAGGGAATTTTCTTGCAATTGATTGTAATATCTTGACGAAGTATTATAGTGGATTGCTTCTTCACTGTTGAGGACAGTGAAGCGTGGATGTAGGAGAGTTGCTATACTCTGAACCACGTTACATCTTTGTGTTTGTGTCTCATTTACTCACACTTATTCACACACATATCACTTATCATTTACTCATTTATTTCTTCTATTTATTTCATTATTATTCTGCTGCATAACTCAACACACACACACACACTACACATTAGGATAGTCGACCTACTCTGCAAGATAGTCGACCTCTTGTGAACTAACATCTACCTGTTTAAAGTGTATAAATAGAACATGTTCTTTCATAACAGTTTGAGGTTAGCTGTTGAGAAATAAATATATAAAAGAAATATGTAGTGGACTATAAATAAGTAAAGAAATGAAAGGACAAGATGTAGTGTGTGTGTAAGTGTATGAACAAGAGTGTACACAGTATTTTTAAAGTAGTTCAGAGGCAAAACCTTTTTCTTACATCCACCCCCACTGTTGGAACAGTGAGATCAATCCACTATAATATTCTCTTCAATAAGAGTTACAAGAATTAATAATGCAAGTTCCTTTGAACCCCCTCTACTTAATTGACACTTCAATTAAGGTTGCTTCTTTCAAAGCGAGAAAAAGAAAAAGAAAAATCACAAGTGTGTCTACAAATGAAAATAGCTTGGCTGTTAGCTGGCTGGGTGTGGGTTGTAACTGGGTGCAAGATGGCACAATATTTGTAGGGGATTTATGCAAATATTCAAGACTGCAGAAGTTTGTAAAATAGTGTAAAGGTTTTAAAGGTTGTGTGAAAGGGTTAACTTGACAACATGCCAGTATGCTCCTTTACATAGGGTTGGCATATAGCCGTTGGGGTAAAAGGTGCAGAGGAGTAATGGTTTAAGTCAAGTTGACTAACACAGATAATACTTGGTTGGATGCAAGTTGTCAATCTGGGTGGAGAGCTATGCAGACTTGATCAAGCATCAATATGAGTTATTCCAATGATTGGATTTATTGGAATAATCATTCTTCAAAGATCTGGAAAGGTGGGGTCAGCTGTTCGTCAAGAACAGTCTTAGCTGTTGAAGCAGGGGACTTAGCTGTTGGGCCTTTAAGGCTTTGGATGTTGAAGCTTGTTTGTAAATAGCATCGTGATAATACATTTGAATGTAATGGAGTTTGTAATACGTGGTTGTTCAGTTTGTTTGATGTATAGATGATGGATAGATCATGTAATGTTGACTGTTGAGTTGTGTAGATGCAGGACAGTCTTAGCTGTTGAACTTTGTCTTGGGTTTCCTGTGGTCAGGTCTTTGTATACATCATATAATCAACTGGGTTTGATTATTTATTTATCAAAACATCTTTACTATGATTAATTTGTGATTAAACATAGTGAGGTACAAACAATTTCCCCCTTTTGGTAAATAAATAATGGCTTTGATTATGTACATGCAAACATATATGCTAGGAAATGGAAATACCAATGAAGAGAAATTATTCTTGATAAAATTTCTTGGCATACAAACCATGTTAATATAAACTAAAAATGTACTATAGGAAATAACTGAAAAACAAAGACTTATTTTGAACAGCTATTCAAAACAAAGAAAGCAACCCGAATTATTTTAATCCTAGCTTAGGCATTCTGACTTCTCTTCACTACTTAAAGTTCTTGAAGGAGAGAAGCCTTTCTCACTGGTTCATTCTGTCTGTAGAACCATTCATTATTCCAGTCAAGACCCATCATGTAGTTGTACTGGAATTCTGGTTTTGTCTGGCTATCAACTAGTTCTTGGTGAGAAGTGGTTGGTGATGCAGAAGTCTTTTGCCAATCCAAGCTTGCAGCTGTTGAGGGGTCATGGTCTCTTCTGAAAGTGTAACCCCATGGTATAATCCTTGTAAAGAGAGGCAGGTCTCTTCTTGGTGAATTTGGAAGGTTGGCTAGGTGGAGGAGCTTGGAAGAAAGAATATAGGGATGTTTGGAATGGTCTTAAGGGAATAATATGGCTGCTGGGAGGAGGGGGAGGGAAAGTTGTTTGGGTTGGCTGTTCAGGAGAAGGAGGGATTGGATTGTCACCTCTTTAAATAATGAATTCAGAGATGTCATCAAGCTTTCTAAGGAGAGAGAGTTGTTTGATGAGGGTGGCTGAGAATTGGTTAAAGTCAGTATAGGTGAGGTAATATGGAGGGGTATAATTGAATGGGTCAAAGTTTGATGGTAGGTTAGCAAGCTTTGATATGGATTTTTTGTGGAATACATGAGGAGGAGGAGGAGGTATGTATTGAGGGTAAACAGTAGAGATAGGGAAGAGATTTTTGACTATGATCCCAAGTATGCAGCTCTTTTTGGATAGAAGGGTCCAGAAGATAGATTGAGCATATTGAATGCATAGAGCATATACAAGGGAAGAAGGGGTGTAAAGGCATTCCAAAAGATTTTGGAGATGAGGTGAAAGAAGACCAATTCCCACTCAGGAAGGTTTGAAAGGGTGATGGGATTGGAAGTTTTGGAGCAGAGAATAGGAAGCAATATTGAGTAGAGATCCTAAACTTTTTCCACTCTTCATATGCATAGAAGAGTTGACCCCCAATGTTTTTGGCATGAATGCTCATGTGGGTTTTTGTCATTTCCCAAGGGTTGGATAGATTTTGGGGATTGAGCAGTGGCAGTGGTTGAAAGATTTAAAGCTCTTGATGGTTATGTATCAAATATTGGAAATTGTGTCACGGTTGAAGATGGGACAGTTTTGGGGTTGAAGAGTCATGATTGCCATGTGCTATTTAGAGAATTGATCTCGAGAAGTTTACGAGTTGAAGACAGGAAAAATCTTGAAAGAAGCATCATTGTGATGTTTTGCAAACTTGAAATGATTTTCAGCCCTCTTTTTTTGAATTCAATGGAACATTTACCTATTCATTGGGAATATGAGGTAATAGTTGTTGGTCCGGTCCAATATAGATGGATGTATCAGTTTGAAAGGTTTTTGGGTGGTGTTAAGACAAAGATAAGTAATCGAGCAAGGGTTGAGACATCTATATTTGAAGCTGTTATCATCAATGAGATAGTATCATTGTATCAACATATTTCCATCTAGATATTGGGACAAGAAGAAGAGTTGCTCGTAATCATGATGTTGGGTACAACCACCCAAATGGAAAATTATCTGTATTTCCTTCACCATGTCGATATTTAGGCAATCTCATTGGCAAGTGCATGAATGCGGCCAGACTCTACATGCTCCATAACAGCCTTGAAGTTGAGGAATATTTAGAGTAAGTTATACTCAAATAAAGTTTCTTATTAATTATTTTCTATATTGATTTTATAGAAGTTATTAATTAACAACTAAATCATATTACAACATGTTTAAAGACCAAGGTCGCCTTAATTAGATTCGATCAGGATAGATAAAGAGTTTCCAACATGGCTTAAGAAATACGCAGATGTCAGCACCAATAAAACTTATCCTTCTATTGATAATTAAAATTATTTATTCAAATTTTATGTGTTCTTTTATATAGATTTCAGAACAATCTCAAGATACAAAAGCGCAAACATTGAAACTTTTCGCTGGGGATCCAACTTTTTTGGTTAATATATATAAGAGTTACTATGTGAATGAATATGACTTCCATACCGAAGAATATGATCAAACAAAGTCCACATGGAGTAGACGGGTAAATTTTAAGAGGAACATGGAGTATTATGGTGTTTTGAAAGAAGTTATATAGTTGACATACTTTCGAGGAAATTCGGTTTTCCTCTTCAATTGCGACTGGCATGATTCTGTTCACGGTATTGTTAAGTTTAAAACATTTGTACACTTCAAGGCATGCAAGGCAAGATGTCTTCATTCTGGTGTCGCAAGCACAGAAAGTGTACATGACACTATACCCTTGCCTACACAAGCAATCTAATGGATGGTGGGCTCTTTGGAAAACCAAGGAGAGAAGCACAATCAATATTCATTATAAGGAAACAATATCAACTACCACAATTGAAGCTTAATCCACTACAAGAAAAATGAGATTTTGCTACAAAAAAGTTTGTAACAAAAAGTTAAGATTTTGTTGCTAAAATGTTTTCGCGACGAAAAGGTTTTTGTTGCCATTTCGTCGCCTATGCGTCGTCTCTAAAGACTTTCGGTGACGAAATTTATTTCATGGACGTAGCAGTATTTGCGCTACGAAAAAAAGATTTCGTCGCCAAACAGATTTTGCGATTAATTATTTAATCATCGCACAAGGTTTTTCCCAACAAATATTTTTTGTAGTCAAATGGCTTCTTTTAACAACCAAATAAGTTTGTGGCAACTTAGGCGGCCTTGCACTACAAAAAAAGTTCATCGCAATAATTTCATATTTTTTCTACGATTTGTTTTCATAGCTATTAATGTTTTTTACTACTACGAAATATTTTTGTCGCCAAATATCACTATATTCCTATAAATGTTTCCATCAAAAATTGTTTGCAATAATTTCATATTTTACTACAACTTGTTTTCGTAGCTATTATTGATTTCTCCTACTACGAACTATTTCCGTCACCAAATATCACCATATTCCTATGAAATAATACGAATTACACAGTCGTCGGAAATGTGATTTATTTTTCACTCTGTTATTGAATATTTATTTTCTGCTCATATATATATATATATATATATATATATAATGTCACTAAATTTGTATGTACATCCACAAATAACGAAGAGAAAAAAAAAGAACATGTCTTTATTATCTCACTTCATGATGTCAAAGACAAAAACATCTTCTCTATCCAAATGTACCACAATACAAATATTCTTTCCAAATGTAATATCTACTACATCTAGCCAAACTAATTGTAGTAATCATGAAAACTGCAAAATAGAAAAAAAAAAATTAGCAAGTACTATTAAGAGCAATATCACTGCAAATAATCTTAATAACACAAAGACATACCTTTTCTACGGCTATGAACTCCAACCTCTTTCTTTTCCAGTTCAGATCAGGGCATACTCTTTCCTATGAAATAAAAATAAAAAAACAAAGAAAAACAAGCACTAGTAATCAGGAACAGGTCATGATATATATAAATACCTACATCATTTAAAACCCCTCAATCCAAAAAGAATCTAGTGAGAGTGGCGATTTATAATATAAATGTGCTATATATGTAAGTTGGAACAGAAATAAAGAGATTAAACTAGAAACAACATAAACAAAAATCAAACCCTACACCAAAATCATACTAGTATTTTCAAAAACTAAGGCAACCCATTACTCTGAAGATTAGAATTTTATTGGCTCAAAGTTCATAAATAAATAGTCCTTCTGTCCCATAAAGTTAGTCCTTTTTTTTTTCGTTGTTACTACGAATAAACTTTGAGCAATAAAAATATTATTCATTGGACATTCATTTTTGGGACTGAAGGAGTAATCAATATATTTTTTCATGTGTTCACTATGGCTGAAGTGTACAAACGTGTATTGCCCATAGACATAGACACACATGCTCATGATTCATATATTGACATGGAAAATGTAGAAATCAAATCTAATTTCTGGAGAAAGAATAATAATAAAGGCAGTGTAAAATACAAATCGAACTCCAGGAATGTTGGGTTTGGAGTCATAAACCGAAGAGGGGGCAATGGGTAAGTCAAAGGAGGTGAAAAAGTTGAAGCGGAGTTCGAACAGGAGAAGGAATCACGCTACCGGAGGAGTGGGAGACTGCGCAGGGAGGAGTTGGGTGACGGCCCAAACCTTTAGATTTGGAATAGGGCTTAAACTGGCCAAAGTGGGCGGCCGCAAACACCTTAAAGTGGGGACGGCACACTTCTGACGTGCCAAATCTTATTTCTGATTTGTTTCCTATTTTGATTGGGGTAAATTGCAATTTGGTTCCTGACATTTACATAAGTTTGCAATGTTGCTTTCAACTGTTTAATTTCACAATTTAGTATCCTAACATTTATATTTTTTTGTAATGTGGCTACAAAACTAACACCCAATTAAAATTCTAACGAAATAACACCCACGTGACTAGCACATATCTTTTAAATGGATAAAATGGTCATTGAACATCATTTATAATAAAATCATCATTTTTTTACTTTTTTTTTTTTGACATAAATCCCCTTTCCGGTTAAGATAAAGTATCCAGTTTTAAAGTTGTATGACTTCTCTCTCTCTCTCCTAGCTTAATTATTTTATGAATTAATTTATTGAATTTTCTAGTTTGATTATATTACATATTAATTTTCTTCCAAAACAATATAACAAACTAAGTCGTAAAAATCCTCTCTTATTTTAATATGTTTAATTGAGATTAAACATGTATGTCTTTTCTCTCTTTCGTGTCTTTAATTTGTATAATTAAATAAAAAAAATACTATCTTATCCTGCCATTTGCAACAATAAAATCATTACTTATTTCCTTTCACTTAAAGAAATTATTTAAGAAAATTTATTTCACTTCAAAAAACGCTTACTAAATTATTGTAAATGAGTCTGCATAATTATTTTGAGTTATATTCTAACATAAAATGTACTTATATATATTTATTTATTTTTGAAAAATATTTATAATTCCTAATTATATAATTTTTGAAGTATTTTAGTTTATTTTTTATTATTAAAATAAAATATTAAATTATGGTTAGAAAAATAAATGACTTTGTAAAGATTACGTAAATTATAAGTACAAATAAATAATATATGACTAATATTAATTTAATCTATATTTTTTAAACTACAAAATGAATAAAGTAAATAACAAAAGAAAACCTCATATGTGGCCTCTTGAGAATGACCATTTTGTCCATTTAATAGACATGTGTTAGTCACATGGTTGTTATTTGGTTAGATTTTTAACTTAGTGTTAGTTTTGTAGCCCCATTGCTAAAGAATGTAATGTTAGGATACCAAATTGCGAAATTAATCTGTTGGGAGCGAAATTGCAAACTTATATAAATGTTAGGAACCAAATTGCAATTTGCCCATTTTGATTGTATCTCTTTCAAATAGACTTAGGACTTCTTTGTACACCTATATAAGCATAGTTCCGGCCTAGAACACATTGTAGCACTATATTAAAGAATATTTAATAAAATATTGGCTTGACGATTGCCCTCGGACGTAGTTCATGTGTTGAACGAACCGGACTAACAATTCTTAGGTTCTTATTGTGTGATTCTATTATATTTGTGTTTGTGGGTGTGTTGTTCTTTTTCTAAATTGCAACGGGGTACCACTAAATTCACAAGAAGGAACACTACTTAAGGGCATTCTAGTTTCATAGATGACTGAATATAAATCATTTTTGATTGACGGCTCTAAGCTTATTTTAACAAAAGACATTCTAATTTCATGAGTATTTTCATCAAACACCTATGTACAGCAAACCCTGCCTCTTTCTCTATCTCTAGGCCCCTCACCCTCACCAAACACCTTACGGGCATTCTAATTTCATGAGTAATTTCAATTGGTATAACTGTTTGTGAAATAGTGAACTGTACCCACCAGGGCCACCAACACACATATTCACAGTTACCCATACATTAAAATTTTAAATATTCTGATACACTCACAATTAAAAATGAATAAAAAAACAATATTTTTGAAACTGAAGAAAATACCCAATCAATTCAATGGACTAAGGCCTCTTCAAGCAGGCATGGAATGCAAACAGATAACATATTCATCAAAACCATGGTAGATACCTGGATCACCCCAACACCTTCAACCCGTTAGGACACATGCTAACCTAGCTTCAATTTCCCTTTCTCATACTCGCCGCCCCTTTATTTGGATCCTGACTCTCACCATTGACCCAACAAAACTGGACTACCCACTATAAGAAACACCCACACACAAGCACTTTAAAGAAAAATGAACCATAAACGGTCCCAACTATTCATAAGTTATTCATAAACAGGGCATCTACTCTTAAATTATTATGCAACACCAAGTACTTGAAAGAAAAATGAACCATAATACGTGTAGAACATGACAGTAATGATCAACTTTGGGTTGAAAATCCTCCTTGAGTGGCCGGAGAAGTTATAGAAGAAGAATATGATGAGGTGGAAGATGTGGATGAAGATGGTGAAAATGAATATGTGGTGGAGAATGATTTCAAAGAGGAGAACGATAATGAGGTAGATCTAGAGTTTTGTGATGGAGATGAAAATGACTCTGAATGTGAATGAATTCAACGTTTCATAATTTGTATTTTTTTGGTTTTAGTAATCACGTAGTTGATGATATGTAATGGACATAACATTATTATGCATTTTCACTTCATTTAATATTTATTTGCTTCATTTGATAATATAAATAGCACATACTCCCTACGTCCCGGACTAAGGTTCTTAGTTTGACTTTACACGGAGATTAAGAAAAAGTAAATGCTGTGAGTATGAAAAATTAAGTAAGAGAAAGTAGGAGAGATAAAGTGGGTAGAGAGTTTTTGTTGTGAGAATGATAAGTGGGTCCTATGGTCCATTTTAGGTAATAAAGCAACTAAGAACCTTAGTTTGGGACAAACCAAAAAAGAAAGTAAGAACCTTAGTCTAGGACGGAGGGAGTATGTATTATGGTAAGACATGTCTACCGGATCTAGTAGTGAGAGTGGAACATAGGATGTAGAAGTTATGGCTAATAGCGGATTGAAAAACTATGGTGAGTAGAGGAAAGCCTATGAAGCCCATATAGATGAAGCATATATATTTGCTGCCATGCATACTCGGAAGGGGAAGAATGAAGGAGAGCTGGTGTGGGATAATGCTGTGAATAAGCTGGTTTTTGTAAGTATTTATTTACCGTTGTTCACATACTTTAATTTTAGCAATTTTATCATCTTCTAATTTTATTTTGTTTTAATTATTAAAAATAGGATAACTATAAGGAGGCTATTGCTAAAGGTATTAGTTGCTGAAGGATGAGGATCCCAACGTTTGCTGACGCTCTATATTTCAATCTAAAGTTTTACCTACTTAGCAACAAATAAATATAAAAATAACTCTCACCGACCCAAATATCTATCCGAATACCAAACTATTTAATTTAATCAAAACTATATTTTTTTATACATTTATAATAAATACTTTGATATGGGCTAATAGAAGTTTAAATACTACTTACAAAAATCTAATTGTGTTTTAGTTAGAACAAAATATTCATACACACTAGTTTTGTATTAATTGTTGAACTATTTTTCTATTTACAATAAAAACACAATTACAAATAAAACATGAAGTCCCCATTAAAGATTTGGCTTACCGTCAAAAAATTTACAGGACCTACCCTGCATAATTCTAATTATTGCGTGACACGCCGAGAAAGTCTTATGGCTGAACAAAGACGATATATGGAGAAATGGAGTATGTGGATATATTGAATGGGGTCGTAGGAAGGATATGCTCTTAGTTTAGATCTAATCAATTTAATGAATTACTCCTAAAGGTTCACATCAAACTAGTGCAAGTTGATGAGAGTTCCTTCGGAAAAAATGAAAAATCAAAAGGTCGTCTTATTCAAAACCCCAATTATGACATCCCTCCTCTCCCACTTCATACCTCGGAACGCGCCGTTCTTATAGAGAGGATCCGAAGTGGTTAGAGCTGTAATTGTACGTACTTGTAAAGAACTCAAACGCGACGACGGTATGATAATACGATATGATGACAACGCCGCCGTTGTCGAAATTGTACTACTATTCGAAAAACTAGTCCCCGACTCCATTGACTTTTTAATTCATACTCCCCCTTGATTTATTTTTATTTTTATTTATTTAGAGCAAATGGCGTATTAGTTCCATTAAGTTTCACTCGAGTTTCATTTTGACTACCAACGTATCGGTTTTGGCAATTTCATTCTTAATATTTACACTTTGTGGCAATGTGGTGCATTTTTGGATGTACATTAAAAAAAATGGGTGAAAAACTTAACGACCATTTTTTAAATTTACAATACGCGCTCTCAAGTTCAAAAATATTACCTTATTCACAATTCCGTTAACTATATTTACAAAATACATTTGAAATGGGCTAAGTTTAAATAATGCATTTATTTTATACATAAAACATAATATTAATGTGATCATTATTAAAAACAATTATTCAAAAAAATATTAATGAACTTAATAAATGTACAAAAGAAAAGGTATTTCAATTATTAATTCAAAACAAAAAATGTAAAAAAAAAAAGTATTAAACATTTTTTTTGGTATTAGTATTAGTATTCCTTAATCTCCGTGTGTTGGGTTTTGATGCACCATGCACAGCGGAATAATAACATGAAATAAAACACCCATGAGCCCGGATCCGTACATGTTGATTAAATTAAATACAAGATGAAAGAAACTAACCCTTGAAGATCGAATCCATGAACACGGACATTAAGGTGCTTAAGAAAACACCCTCTATCGGTATCCACTCGTCGAACGGACTCAAGAATACCTTCTTGATTGATTGTTAGATCTAAAGGCTTGATGAAGAAACAATTTCTTAACAGGAATTATCTTGCTTCTTTGATTATTGAATTTGATGATCTTAGATCTCAAATTAATAATCCTACCTCTCTATATTATAATATTTCACAAACAATTGATATAGGTTTCCAAAACCTATGTTATCCATGGGGTTGGGGGCTGTAAAACCCAGCACTCCTTTTTATATGAGAGGTTTGACCTAATTCCTTTTGGACCCAGGATTCCTTCTGCAAGAAGAAAACTGCAGAATCTGGCCATGTACGGGGAGTCAGCCGTACGGTGCCAGTGCAGAATCCCATATTTTTCCAACCTTTTCAATCCGTTCTATTGTGTGTGACCCAATAGGATAATACTAAGTTGGCAACGAGTCCGAACAAGTCAGAACCCGTAAGTCATAAGCGGACTCTAGCAAGCCATTATGACTACCCAAATAGTATAATTTTGAAAGTCCAAAGTTACCTTATAGAACATATCACAATCCCTTTGTCACGCGATATCATATTGGTCATAAGTCATGGTCCACGTCAACTTATGTTGTCTAATGCTTTCTCGATCTTGAGTAGGTTGATATGAGCAAATGACATTGATCACATCAATTCATTTGGGCATGGCCATGCACTATCATCAATCTCACTCATCGAGTGGCCAAAGCAGATATCTCTCCGAAGAGAGACAAATTCCATCTTGACTTATCATTCTTCCCTAAAAGAATCTGATTATGCCAATCGTAGCCTTTATAACTACCCGGTTAAGGGTAGCATTTGAGTACGTCAAACATAATGTTCATCATGTGGAAGACCATGATATAATATCCGGTCTAAGGATTCAAATGGTATGACTATTATGAGATTTAATTGTGACATTTGACCTTGACATAAATCTCATAACGGGTCTATCCAGTACCTTGTTCTCCAACAAGTACCCACAAGTTTAATCCGCATCCTATGCACCATAATCATTATATGATTATCCATTAAACTCATGCTAGCTCTTCATAAGTGCTAGGGATAATGATTATTATAATAAACATGTAAAAGATATAATAATCGGGCTTGTTATCTCTACAATAATGAAGCTATGATGTAACGATAGGCCTTTGTCAAGGGCCTAGGGCATAATATCCAACACCGTGTCGGGACCAAAAATCTTATTTCGGATGAGACGGAGGGAGTACATAACATGAATTAAGGCATAAAAAAAACTCAGTATTGTGAGGGTGTTTATAACCTATCTACTCCAACATTACAACAACACCCAACTCTGCGAAATTCTCCAATTCAGCAGTATCCCTCCCTATCTACCAGATCGATTTTCTCCTACATCACGCCACCATTGATGCTCCATCTGCCATATCCGGTCTATCCCTATTTGTCCCATTCTTGTTGTTTTGGTCAAATTTCAGTAATTCAACTAGGGTTATGGAATTGGGTTCAAATGGAATATGGAACCTGAAATTCAAGATATAAAAACAAGGTATTTAACGAAGAAAGCCCTTGAGCAACTTGCTCGCTGGCATAAACCTCAACGATGGTCTTTTATTAATATCAGTGGTGGTACAATGAAGGTATGAGAAGAGAGAGTTATAAAGCGTGGAAAAGTAGTGTGTGATTACAAGTGTTTGGTCTTTATTTTTATAGTATAAAGAAAATAAAAATCTAAGCTAATCTATCCCTAATATCTTGGATGTTTGTTGAGGACTCGAACGTGTTGATCCTCTTTACTGTTTCGTTTGAAGATAATGTGAATTGTTTCGTTTGACTAAGTCTTTGCACGTGCTACATTCGTTAAGCAATTCCTAAAAAATAGGATCATAATGTTTAAACCTGCAAGATGGAAATTTCAGGATGTAGAATCAAGATGCTAATTCAAGTTGTGGACTCTAGTTGTATCTCCAAGATGTAATTGTGTCGTGTGATTGTTTATCCCAAACACTTGCCATTGGAAATGTTAGTAAATCAGACCGTAGAGATGACAAAAATAACAAACTCAAATCGAGAAAAATAAAACACAGATTTTACGTGGTTCACCAACAACCTATTGGCTACGTCCACGGGCAAAAGGAGACATATATTATTAACATGGCTGAGAAACAATTACAGAAGATGATCACACTAATCTACTTTGCACGAATTTTGATCACAAAATTCTTGGCTGTGCAAACCCTAGATCTAGAATTATTTACCTCTCTTACTTTTCCTGAGCAATTGAACTACTAAATTAAATTAGGACGGAAGGAGTATATTTATACTATACACACACGTATCCATTTAGTTACTAGTCTAATTCCATAAGGAATCTTTAATTCCTTAATTCTAGTTACCTAAGAACTCTCTACAAATTCAAGGAGGAATGAGTGTAATTATTATGTCAAACAAGGAGACTAGTTTCTATACTTAACCAGCCGACCAACATGCTGCCAGGCACTCGGCCAATCCCTAGCTTGAGAACATGGCTGAGGCTTCTAGACTTCATTCCAACAGCAAATTAGTCTCAGCTTCTATGGCAAAAGCTTTCAGCTATTACCACAACTCCTACTGACTCTGTCTCGGAATTATGAACTTTCTGTTGTATAGTCCTTTAAGCTAGTGTCCTAACTTCAAAGGCATTTATCCCAACAATCTCCACCTTGACTTTGAATCTCCCCTAATAATTCAGATGTATGAAACAATGACATAGACTCCACCTTGAGCCACATCCTTTGCACCAGAACAGATTTCTCTACCTTTGCCTCAGTCTGTCGTTTGTCAAAGACACAAGATTTGTCCTTCGGACAATAAGATTTTTCGCGCGCCATGTATGTTCAAGACAACCAGAATTTGTCTCACCAGACAAACAACATTCTTCTCTGGACAATTAGATATTTTGCATGCATGTATCCCACAAGACACCCAGACGTGCACCTACGGGCACTCAGAATTGCCCCAACGGGCAACTAATAGCCATTCAAATGTGGCCCATCCAATTGACATTGGATCTTGCCAACCATGACAGATACAACTGGTGTGTGTTGATCTTCTAACTGTGGCCTGCCCAGTTCACTCCCGCCTAGAGTAAAATTCTGATCCACCTTCTTGTCGACACCCTCACCCATCTCAGAACCTTAGAGGATATACAAGGAACCTTTTCTCTCGCTCTTCACAATCACATCTGAACCATTGTAGACATCCAGAACTCCACCTTCACCTTTAAAACTGTATCCCTTCTTGTCCAACCAACTAAGCGATATCAGATTCTTTGCTAATTGTGGAACATGTCTCACCTTATTCAATGTGAGAAATTTATCACCCGAAGTTCTCACCTTTACGGAGCCCATGCCAACTACCTCACAGACAGATCCATTAGCCTTATAAATACGGTCTCCATCCTTCTGCTCATACGTTGTAAACTGCTCCTTGCGCGAACACATGTGATAAGAAGCAGCTGAATCTAGAACCCATGAAACTTCCTTGCACGCTTCTTCTTCAGTCACTAGGGCATAATCACAATCCTCATCCAGATTGTCACTGCTTGCCCCCGCAGCAGCCGACTCAGATTTTCCATGCTGCTCTCTCTTCTTCTTAGGACAGTTAGATTTCCAGTGCTCCTTCTCCTTGCAGTAACTACAGATATCTCCAGGTCTCGGACCCCGTCTAGAACTTCCGTTCTTTCTACCATGCCCCTGTGCTTTCTACAGGTAAACCTGATGATTGAGATTCTGTACTAGCACCACTCGCCTTTCGGCGTAGTTCTCTAGTCTTCAGACCAGACTTAACTTGTTCCAGAGTAATTTTCTATTTATTTATACATGAATCAACATATGACTCATACGAAATCGGTAGAGACACCAACAGAATAAGAGCAGCATCTTCATCATCGATTTTAACCTCTATATTACGCAATTCAAGTAATAAAACTGAAAATCGATCTAGATGATCCTTAATAGGCTTACCTTCAGACATATGGAAAGTAAATAATTTCTTCTTCATGTAGAGCTTGTTTGTTAGAGACTTCGTCAGGTACAACTTCTCTAACGTCAGCCACAAGCATCCTGTTGTTTCCTGATCCGCTACATCCGCTAGGATGTCATCATCAAGACACATGATAATCATTGAATGAGCCTTCTTATCCAATTCTAACATGTGTGCAACCTTGTTCGAATTTTCAGCTGTGTGAACTGCTTCTGCCTTGCTTGTCGGATCCTTATGATCCCTGATTGCAGCAGCCACTGGAGCCCACAAGCTTTGTCTTTGCAACATGGCTCTCATCTTGATCTGCCATAAATTGAAACTATTCTTCCCATCAAACTTGTCAATTTTCTGGTCCATCCCGAAATCCATCTCTTGTGTTGCAGCGGAATGCCTTGATCTTTCTCAACTAACCAAGCTCTAGTGCCACTTGCTAGTAAATCAGACCATAGAGATGACAAAAATAACGAACTCAAATCGACAAAATAAAACACAGATTTTACGTGGTTCACCAACAAACAACCTATTGGCTACGTCCACGGGCAAAGGGAGACATATATTATTAATATGGCGGAGAAACAATTACAGAAGATGATCACACTAATCTACTTTGCACGAATTTTGATCACAAAATTCTTGACTGTGAAAACCCTAGATCTAGAATTATTGATCTCTCTAACTAATGTTAATCTTACCTTATTTGAGAAAAAACATTGTGGTACTTTTACTGATATGAAGAGAGTAGCATTTAATTACAAACAAAATTAAATTTATTGAAAGCATCTTATAATTATAAACAAAAATAACACTTCTGAGGAATTCCAGTATTATTTAGGAACTGAAATCATCAATACCACTTTTATGTATCACATGTGATTTAACGGTCATGAATTTTTAAGACTGATGTCATCATTACGTCGTCATTGATACATAATTGGATCACCTGTAAAAAAGTAGTAATGTCATCTCATTTTTCAGCAGGTGATGTCTGGATTGGTAAAGCTGGGCTTTGGCTGGGCTTTGGCATCAGTCATAATGCTCTGCAGTGGAGTTTTTCCTCTTACAGTACTGCTTTGTTGTAGCTTCATGTAATCCTTGTAAGTAATGGGCTTATAATTTATCTCACTCTTCTCATCAACAAGTGGGATTGCTGGTGCAACTCGAGCCGTTAACTCTGGCCCGTGGCCCACTGCTATCGATATCCTCATTCTTTTGGCATTTACAACCGCTCGATGTTCCACACTTTTATATCTCCCATTGCTTAGTATCTGAAATGAAAGAACAAACAGATATATGACTAGCATACAAAACAAGAACTAAGAGGACAAGTATTATATATTCGAATAATGGCATAAGGAACTGCTATAACGGCTTATCCATTGCAGCGTTGAGATCAGGGGGTCAAGGGCCGAAATTTAACACATTCCGTTTGCTGCAAGATTAATGCTCAAGATTAATTTGATTTGAAGTGATTCATATATGAACTAAATAATTTGAGCTACATATCCCCGCAAAAACAAATCATTGACCTAGATTTTTTTTAGTGGTCAATTTAAATTAAAAACAATGATCTTAATAAAATTCTAAAAATTATTATTGAAAATATTATTAATCATATGATACAATTATAATTTTTTTTATATGATTTTTTTTTTTAATTATTGGTCAAAATTATATCAAGTTGACCACTAGTTCACACTAATTTGAGATGGAGAGAGTACAGTATTGATTTCTTAGAATAATTGCATAATCTCCCTAAGCTTTTTCAGACAAATTAATCTTGAGATTCAAAGCAATAATTCAGAATTGGCAACATATGTTACTAACCTCCAAAAAATCTCCAACATTAACAACAAATGTCCCAGGAACATTATCAACACCAACCCATTCTCCATTGTGCTTCACTTGTAACCCTTCCACCTCATTTTGCATCAAAATGGTTAGCCCACCATGATCAGAATGGGCAGCGAGTCCCAGTGTCCGGTCAGGCTCAGGGCAGGCGGGGTAATAATTGCACGCGAGAATTTGACACCCTTCGCCTAGTGACTCTTCAATGTACCTCCTTTCTAGCCCTAATCCTTCTGATATCGCACCTGCTATGTTCAATGCCAATGTCCACACCTCCTCCAAGTACTTCTTCGCGACGGTCCTTGCAAAATTTGAACAGTTTTACTAGAAATCAAAGTTGGATACATTGCTAATTTGCATTATTTGTAGATTTACATTATAATTATCTTTGTATTATATCATCTGTACCGTTCTTGTGTAGTACTATATAGTGTATCATCTTTCATAAAAGTGTTAAAACTTTTAGTTATAAAAAAATAAACATTGGTAATTGGGACAAAAGTTGGAGACAAAATTATAATGTACCTTAATTTATATTATTATAATTAGTACAGAAAAAATTATCAAATACTCCCTCCGTCCCAGACCGGCACACTTTGACTTTTTTGGTCAACTAGGTCAATCTTTGACCTTAATTTTATGAATATCTAGATATTTCTAGACCAACGGGCACACTTTTACTCTTTCATTTTTTTTTTGGTTTTTTTTTTTTTATATTATTTTTTTTGGTTTTTTTTTTCGGTTTGTCAAAAGTAATAGTTACTATAACTACATGTAACAAACGTGTTACTTATATGTAACAGTTTGTATACATAAAAGTAATACATATATACAGAAAAGTAACATTGTTTTTTTTTTTTTTTATGTTTTCTTCGTTTGCCAAAAGTAATACTTATTACAACTAAAATATAACGAACGTGTTACTTATATGTAACAGTGTTTATACATAATTGTAACACATATGTATAGAAAAGTAATAATTCAACTATTTACACTTTAGAACTAAAAACACTTGTGTTAGTAACATTGTAAAAATAAGAAAGTAACAATTTTTATAAACGAATGCTACATTTTACTTGTATAATAACATTGTAAAACAGTTATGTTTGATTGTATAATAGTATATCTATATGTTTTCAAATAATAAGTTACAATGGATTCAATTTATCATGATACATGTAAAAGTATTACATTATCTATAGAAATCTGTTACAATTTCATCTACAAAAGTGTTACACTTACTTGTACAAATAATTACATTCATGTATATAAGTTGTTATTTTTCAAATGTTACTTTTTTAAAAAAAAATCAAAATCAAAATACTCAAAACTAAAAAATATTTTGGAAAAACACTATTATATTTCAGTATAACGATAATTACATTTAGTTATTGTTAGTGTTACACGTACTTATAGTTAGTATTACAGTTGAAAGATGAGTAAAATGAGCTTTTTTTTTTTTTTTTTTTTGTAAAACTGGTGTTACGTTTACTTATAAACAATGTTACTTTATAAGTAACACAGTTATTACATTTAGTTGTACTAAGTATTAATTTTGGCAAACGAAAAAAGCAGTAAAAAAAACAAAAAAAAATCTTCTGGGAAAAAAAGAAATTAAAAAAATTTGGGCCAATGAGTCGCTGCCACGTGGTAGATTTTGAGTGGATCATGGGTTGGGATCCTACGTTTCGCGGAGAATGTTGTACACGGGTCATGGGTCGACCCGTCTCTTCTATGAGACGGATTTAGGTGTTCTCACAAGAGACCACCTCTTCATAAATTATGGTTAAAGATTGACTCAGTTGGCCAAAAAAATCAAACTGTGCCCATTGGTCTGGACAGATCGAGGGAGTATTGAAAAATTTTACTCCCTCCACCCATTAATAATAGTCTCACTTTTGTATTTTGAGTTGACTTAAAAAAATACTCTCATTTTGTAAATAGGTTACTATTATAATGTGAGTTAAAAATTATACTCCGTCAGTCCTATAATGATAGTCTCATTTACCTATCCAAACATATTAACAACATATTGTCATTTTCTTTTACCTGTAGGTAGGGGGATTGTTAGGCCAAAGATGAAAGGTTTTCGAAATTGGATGACCATAATGTCTCAAGTAGTCCCTCCAATGGAGATCATGCTTCTTCGATGTATTCAAGCTCGTACCATACCTTACTGGGTTCATCACATCCTCGGAAGCGTATTTCATCTTTTCTTCCGCAGGGAGATCAAAGAAGTCACTCACGACGTTGATCATTTCCTCCATTAGAGACCTCTCAATGCCATGGTTTTTTATCTGCGACAATAAATTGTTAAAACCAAAATTAAAGAAAAGGGTTTTCCTTTCTAAATAATCACTCTACGATGGGGTTGTAAGTATTTGCTTTATTTAATTAGTGTGGAGTTTCTAAATCAGAAACATGATCTTAATGTGGGTCAGAAATGATTTTAAATATGAAATATTAGTATATATTATCTAAAGGTAGATCAAAGAGGGGCAAAACTATAATGCAGTGCTTCCCCTGCTTAGGAAAAAATAGCATTACATATAATATGAGGAAGTCTCTTGTGAGACCGTCTCATGTATGAGATGGATGGGCTTGCCCCGCCCCGCAAGTTTTTGTCACATAACATTGACTCCCTTCGAATCAAATTCTGGCTTCCCCTGCTTCAATATCATCTTATTTTGGATTTTTTTCCTTTCCCTTTTTATTTTTATGCTCTTGTTTTGCATCATTAAGCAGTGACTTCCTTCTCAAATAATCAAGAAAACTCATAAGTTCTATCTTAAGGTAAATATTAAATCAAGATTTTTTGGGGGAAACTATTTTTTTCTTGAATTATTAAAAGTCTTGTTTTTCAAACTGTTACTAAAATGTTCTTCAAGTTGTTCCTAAATGTTTGCCAAATGCTTGAAAGTAGAAAAAAGTAGACTTCCTGTAATTTAACGGGAAATTTGAAACCTACTCAAATATTAATATTCAATCCTAAAAGTTTCAAATTGCAACAATGAAATCAAGATCCAAGATTCCATGTTGTATATGAACCAATTAGAGTTTTATTTTCTCATAAATTTCAACTGTGACAAAAGGAAGATTTGTTTTACCCTAAAGAATCCCCATTCAACACAAGCTGAATTTATTGCCTCAACAGTAGAGATCCTCCGGTCAGCACCCCCATTAAAGCTCAGGCCACCCAAATCAACCACCGGAATACACCCCTTGCTCACCAACAACGGACTCTTCGGCAGCGGCAGAACATACACCGACGGTAACCTCCTCAAGTTCCGATTACTATCAACAAGATGCTTCACGCCTTTCCGGAACTCCATCAAAGACATTTCTGCAACAAGATTATCAAAAAAAAAAAATCACTGGAGATATCTTTTCAAAACCTCAGCTTTTTGTGTGTGAGTGTGTTTGTGTGTACTATTATTTATCATAATGTGATTTGATGATAGCCTTGTGGCATTTTCATGCAAAAGAGACATTTTTTGTTTGCTTTGTTTGTTTTGGAGTAAAGGTTGATGAAGTTTGTGTAGGTGTGAGAATAATGTTTCACTAAATTCATGTCCTCTCATCAATCAATGTGTTTGGGTAAAGGTTGAGTAGTTGCTTTGGAGTCTTTTGGAAATGGACCAAAAATAATTTATGTATACCGTGATAATAGTTGCATTTTATTTTCGTCATTATTATAATAGGTGTTACATTTCTATATATAAGAAAAATAATTTTAGTAAAATATCATATTTTTATAAACAATATAGAAAGAGTAGTTGGTTTGGACTTGTCCATTAACAAGCTCATAGTGAACATCTGCAAAAGAGTATTTTGGAGAAACTAATTTCTCCCGAATTAAATCACAGAAAGTCCTCTACGTGCAAGTATTTGACAAACATTTAGGAACAGTATGAAAAACAAGACTTTTTATAATGAGTGTTAGAGCAATAACAAGACTTGATAAGCAAGCAATCACAAGAACACAAATTTACGTGGTTCACCAACTTGGCTACGTCCACGGGGAGGGGAGAGAATATTATTATCAATCTGGAGAAACTGTTACAAAGATCACACGATTACTGCTACACGAATTATTGATCACAATAATTCCTGACTGTGTAACTGTAGAATTACAGACCTTCTCTGAGCACTCTAATAATTTATCTGAGACAAAATAACTACTTTGATCTAAACTAACAGCCTCTATTTATACCAGTAAAGTCTATCTCAAAGTATGTTAGGAACTTGGAAACCTAGTCTGAAACTGACTTGAAATCCTTCCTTCTGCGCTGCTGCGGAAAACTGCCCGAAATAGGATTCTGGGGAATTGGTCCGGCCGGGTATTGACGACCTTGATCCGGTCGGTCCTCTAATTGTCCGCCCGGATCTACTCCTCTCTATAATGCAGATATTCCGACTTGCTTTGGTCCGCCCGGTTATTACCCCTAGTGCGCCCGGACCCCACCTGCTCGGCCGAGTCCTTTGGCCTGCTCTGCCGAACTGTTCTGCTACGTCCTGGAATCACGAGATTTCTATGTCGCTTAACCCTTTAGCTTGGCGTCCCAAATTCAAAAGCATTAACCCAACAATCTCCACCTTGACTTTGAATCTCCATCAAACATTTTCTCCCCCCTCGCCTCTTCTGCTATCTAATAGCTGCGAACATTCAGCAAGTCCAAACAATGTTGGAATTTGCTTCCTGTCATGGGTTTTGTGAACATATCTGCAGGGTTATCCGCCGTCCCTAACTTCTTCACCTTTACCCATTTTTCATCCCTTAGAAAGTGATATCTAACATCAATGTGCTTGGTCCTCTCATGATGACTTGATCCTTGGCCAAACAAACCGCGCTCAAACTATCGCAATAAATAATAGCCTGATCCTGATGTATCCCAAGATCGCTGATCAATCCCTTCAACCATATTCCTTCCTTAGCGGACTCTGTCAATGCCATGTATTTTGCCTCTGTTGCAGACAATGTCACTGTCGCCTGCAATGTAGCCTTCCAACTGACAACTGACCCACCAAGCGTGAATACATATCCGGTCGTCGATCTTCTTGTATCAACATCACCCGAATAGTCCGAATCTGAGAACCCCTCTACACACACTCTGCTCTACCTCCATAGATGAGACCGACGTCACTGGTACCCCGAAGGTACCTAAGATCCGCTTCACAACCTGCCAGTGCTCCTTACCCGGATTACCCATGAACCGACTAACAACACTAACCGCCTGTGCTAGATCTGGCCTAGTGCACACCATAGCATACATCAAACTACCGACTACACTAGCATAGGTTACTCGAGCCATATACTCTTTCTCCTCAACTAATTTGGGCCCAAACGCAACTGATAACTGTGTATTCGCTGCACTCAGAGTATCTATAACTTAGCTGTCGACATACCTAAATCCTTCAACTCAAACTTTGCGGCTAGTAAGCCTTTCAGCTTCTGAATCTCTGACTTCTTGACTGCTGTTATCAACATATCATCTACATAAAGCACCAAATAGATGTACAACCCATCTACCAACTTGTTGTGATACACACAACAATCATATGGGCTCCTCGTGTATCCGATCTCAGTCATATAGCTGTCAAACCTCTTGTACCACTGCCTAGGCAACTGCTTAAGTCCATACTAGGACTTCTTCAACCTATAAACTTGATCGTCTTTCCCAGGAACATGGAATCCTTCCGGCTGTGTCATGTATATCTCTTCCTCTAACTCTCCACGCAAGAAAGCTGTCTTGACATCTAGTTGCTCAAGCTCCAAATCCCTCTGTGCTACTATTGCTAGCAACACTCTGATCGAAGTGTGTCTGACTACTGGTGAGAAGATCTAATTATAGTCCACCCCTTCTCTCTGTGTGAAACCCCTTGCAACAACGCGAGCTTTATACTTGACCCCCTCTGTCGGTGACAACCCTTCCTTCTTCTTGAAGATCAACTTGCAAGTCACAATCTTCCTGCCTTCTGGCCTTGTAGTCAACACCCAAGTCTGATTCTTGTGAAAAGACTCCATCTCATCACCCATAGCCGCATACCATTGAGTTGATTCTGAACATGTAACTGCTTCCTTGAAAGTAGAAGGTTCCGAGAGATCGGGATCTACTTCCTCAGCAACCTTCCTTGTGATAACCCATGTTCCTCAGGAACTGAACTTGAACTTTCTGGTGTTTCAATCTCTATTTCTGTTGGTGGATCCTGATCAACATCTGACTGTGGTACAACTAACTCTTCAGGATCTTGTTGCTCCACCTGTTTATCAACACCACCAACACTTGACACAATCGTAGATCTCATAATAAGGTTAATAACAGAATTCTCATCAAACACGACGTTCCTACTGATAATCACCCTATTTTCTGATGGAGACCAGATGCGGTATCCCTTGACACCATCTCCATACCCCATGAATACTCCCTGTCTAGCTCTAGGTTCTAACTTCCCATCATCCACATGATAATAAGCAGTACTCCCAAAAGCCCTTAAAATAGAATAATCAACAGGTTTACGAGTCCATACCTCATTGGGAACTTTGAGACTAATACCGGCATGAGGTCCACGATTAATCAAGTAACATGCTATACTAACCGCCTCTGCACAGAAACGTTTAGACAACCCTGCATTGGAGAGCATGCACCTAGCTCTCTCAAGCAATGTCTGGTTCATCCGCTCTGCTATACCATTCTGTTGTGGCGTGCCTCTAATGGTGAGATGTCTAGAAATTCCCACCTCTCTGCAAAACATATCAAACTCAGTACTGCTGAACACCAAACCATTATCTGTCCGGAGTTTCTTGATCTTCTTCTCTGTCTGGTTCTCCACTACTGTCTTCCAATCCTTGAAATTCCTCAGAGCCTCATTCTTGTGCTTTATGATAATAACCCAAGTCCTCCATGAATAGTCATCAACAATGGACAAGAAATATCTGTGCCCCCTTAGAGATTTCTGACGTGAAGGTCCCCAACAATCTGAGTGGATGTAATCTAGAACACCTGTTGTCTTATGTATGCCCTTGGAAAAACTATTAGGCTTCATCTTCCCTAGCACACAATCCTCACAAAATTAAGGTCCTTGACCTTATGTCCACAAAGAAGATCCCGTTTAGTGAGCTCCTGCATCCCTCGAGTGCTCATGTGCCCGAGCCTGATGTGCCACAGCTTGGACATATCTCCCTCGTTCACCTCTGATGATGCAACCATAGCCGACCCTGTAAGCGTTCTTCCTTGGAGGAAATATAAGGAGCCCCGCTTAAGGCCTTTCAGAACCACTTCTGAACCGTTTCAGACACTAACTGCTCCACCTTTACCTTTAAAACAGAACCCTTTGCTGTCTAACTGACTAAGAGAAATTAGATTCTTTGTCATAAGTGGAACGTGTCGAACCTCGTTCAAAGTGACAAACTTACCATAATGAGTCCTGACCTTGATCGAACCGATACCGACAACCTTGCAGACTGCACTGTTGGCCATGCTTATTTCTCCGCCATCCACCTGCCTGTAATCAGTAAACCATTCTATCCTAGGATAGATATGGTACGATGCTCCTGAATCAAGAATCCATGCGTCTGATGCACGTGCTGATTCTGATGTAGCTAGAGCATAATCCTTTTCTGAACTTCTATCCTTGGCTATCATGGCCTCTGCTCTGACAGGTGCCTTGCCTTGTTTCTTTCTGGGACAGTCGAACTTCCAATGCCCCTTATCTTTGCAGAAATTACAGATATCCCCAGGCTTCGGACCCTTCTTGTGTGAAGAATTACCTTTATTGTTCTTTTTCCCACTAGAACCCCTGTTGTTACTGCTACTAGCAACTAAACCTGATGACTGGTACCTGCCTCATTCCCACTCCCCTTTCAGCGCAACTCCCTCGTCTTGAGAGAAGTTTTCACTTCCTCTAGAGAGATACCAGCTTTACGATGTATGCACGAATTGACATAATGTTCATAAGACATAGGTAAAGATACTAAAAGTTGCATGGCTGCATCCTCATCTTCCACAACTACTCCTATATTACGCAGTTCAAGTAATGCAGAAGTAAACCTGTCAAGATGATCATTTATGGGCGTACCTTCAATCATACGGAAATTATACAACTTCTTCTTTAGGTATAACTTGTTGGTCAATGAACATGTCATATACATGTCTTCCAACATTAACCAAAGATCACTTCCAGAGTCCGTTCCTGCAACATTGGTTAGAATCTCATCATCCAACTGTCTGATGATCTTGGAGTGAGCCTTCTGATCTAACTTCTTCAATGCGGCCGCCTCCTTTGCTGTTGCTTGCTTGTCCTTCTCTGACTGTTCTACGGTAGCTTCTGTGGTGACTGCCTTACCCTTGGGATCCTCGTGATCCCTGATTGCAATCTCCAACGGTTCCCATAAATCTTTGTCTATCAACAAAGCCTTCATCTTGATCTGCCAGAGAGAAAAACTATTCTTCCCATTGAACTTGTCGATCGAATCTGCTCCTTGACCCATCTTCTTGTTCTCTGCAGCGGAATCCCTGAACCTTCAACCACGAACCAAAGATCTGGAACAACAAGAGCTCTGATACCACTTGTTAGAGCAATAACAAGACTTGATAAGCAAGCAATCACAAGAACACAAATTTACGTGGTTCACCAACTTGGCTACGTCCATGGGGAGGGGAGAGAATATTATTATCAATCTGGAGAAACTGTTACAAAGATCACACTATTACTGCTACACGAATTATTGATCACAATAATTCCTGACTGTGTAACTGTAGAATTACAGACCTTCTCTGAGCACTCTAATAATTTATCTGAGACAAAACAACTACTTTGATCTAAACTAATGGCCTCTATTTATACCAGTAAAGTCTATCTCAAAGTATGTTAGGAACTTGGAAACCTAGTCTGAAACTGACTCGAAATCCTTCCTTCTGCGCTGTTGCGGAAAACTGCCCGAAATAGGATTCTGGAGACTTGGTCCGGCCGGGTATTGACCTTGGTCCGGTCGGCCCTCTTATTGTCAGCCTGGATCTACTCCTCTCTATAATGCAGAAATTCCGACGTGCTTTGGTCCACCCGGGTATTACCCCTGGTGCGCCCGGACCCCACCTGCTCGGCCGAGTCCTTTGGCCTGCTCGGCCGAGCTGTTCTGCTCCGTCCCAGAATCACAAGATTTCTCTGTCGCTTAACCCTTTAACTTGGCGTCCCAAATTCAAAGGCATTAACCCAACAATGAGTAATATATATTTTTGACCATCGTACTATTTGAACGTCATCAATTTGGCCATCAAACTTTTATTTTTATAAGTGTGACCTTTTTACTATTGATTTAATAGCAAATGCCACCTACATTGATAGTAATCGTTAATTATTTAACGGACTTTATTGATTTAACAGCTACATGTTAACAACTTTAAAAAACATACCTACACTCTCATCTTCCTTATATCCAATACAATTAGAGGTTCTCCATGTAAAATAATAAATTAAGGTGTGAATTTATACATAAGGGTTGAACTGAAATAGAAAGAAGAATGCCTTAGTGTAGTAACCCAGCCCCTTCCACACTCCACCATCAATCCTTCACACCACCCACCGTCTTTCACACTATCATTCTCAACACCCACCCACCCACCGAACTTACTTTCTTCTTCCTCTACCTCACCCTAATTACCACTATTACCCGCCTTCCATCGTAGCTAACCAATTTCGCCACCAGTCCAACAACTCCCCGCCTCTATCTCCGTCATCGACTTTGAAATCAAAAAATGGCTCGGGCTCAAGAAACATTAAGAAAAGAGGTCGATCTTGTTGGAGAAGGGAATTTTAATTCGAATACAATGTCCATTTAATAATTAACGATAATTATAAATTTGGTGACATTTGTTATTAAATCATTAGTACAAAGGTCGCATTTATAAACATAGAAGTTTTACGGTCAAACTGATGACGTCAAAATTGTACGATGATCGAGAATATAGATTATTCTTTTATTATTTAGGAAAAAATTAGTTTCACCCTAAATCTTGTGATTGCACAAGGCCACAAGTTTAATGGTCCATTGTTTCATTAGGTCTTTTCATATTTTCTCCTTTTTGAATTATTTTGTGAGATTTTATTTTAAATAGTATCCATGCAACATAATTTTATAATTTGTAAAATACAAACTTGACCATGAAATTTTTCCAAGATAAATCAGTGGAAAGTTTATAAGATTTTTACACGCAGCAAAATTTAAAACACCAAGACACACTTTTGGATTTTAAAATTACAATTTTAAAACTATTATCTTATGAAATTTCAATTTAAAATTGCAATTTAAGTTTTAAGATTTTCACATAAAATTAATAAAATTTCATCTTGCAGTTTAAAGTTTACAACTCATGATATAATTGAGAAATTTTATAAACATATACTCCCTCTGTCCTGGTGGGACCGCGACCACCCCACCACTCTACATTAGTATGATATTGTCCGCTTTGAGCTCAGCCCGCACGGATTTGTTTTTGGCTCATCTCCAAAAAGGCCTTATACTAATGGAGTGGGTGGACACCTTACTAGGCAATTTTTTATTCAATTGCCGATGTGGGACTTGGGTTGACACCCCAACAAACCTTCCCTCAAACCAAGGACCACCTCCAGCGAAGTTTACTTGTACCGCCGCTATTCACCTCATGCGGGACACTCCGCCTGATCACCATGTCAGGAAGATTTTCGACACAAGGCATACACACAGTGCTCCATTCGCGAGGTTACACTAGAGGAAATCCCACATAACTCACACACGTGGTCCACAGCGCGTATGACCCATCCACTAACCTGGGCTCTGATACCAGTTGTTGGGACCGCGACCACCCCACCACTCCACATTAGTATGATATTGTCTGCTTTGTGCCCAGCCCACACGGATTTGTTCTTGGGTCATATCCCAAAAGGCCTCATACTAATGGAGTGGGTGAACACCTTTATATAATAGGCAATTTTTCATTCAATTGCCGATGTGGGACTTGGGTTAACACCCCAACACGTCCTAGCACAAGTAGGACTAGAGGAGTGAGCGCAATAATTAAGTGAAAAGTAGTGTATGTGTGCAAGTAGAAAATGAAGTGAGAGAATGAATGAGGTGAATAGTAGTGTTGGTTGAATAAATTGGTGGTGGAAAATGATGAGAGAGAATGAATTGGGTTAAATGGTAGGGTTGATTGAATATAAATATAGAGAAAACTACCATAGGGTCCTTCATCCTAAGCCTAACTACCACCTAGTCCAACCCAATATTTTTATCTACCATCTAGTTCAACATTTGGTATTAAACTACCATAGGGTCCATAAATATTTTCAAATCCCAACACTACCCTGCTATAAATAAAATCCTAACCCCTCTACTTTTCACAAACGCGTCTCCTCCTTCTCTCTACTTTCTCTCTCTTCTCCCCAAAGCTCCGGCGACCCTCACAATCCCACCTCCGGTGACCCTTCTTCTTCACCTACGGAGACCCTTCCCCTCCACCTTCGGTGACTTTCCCCTCTCCAAACCCCAACGACTCTTCAGGTACTCCGTTAAGTGCTGCTACAGGTGTACGACCACTGCCAGCAAGATTACGGCCAGATCTAAGCATGCATCAACACATAAACGAGATCTTCTCTCCTAATCGGTTCAACTAAAGCGAAATGCCAATATTGGTTCTAAATCACGATACGCGTCGCCTCCATCAGCTCCGGCGACCCCTCCTTTGTTGGCAAAACTCCTTCGATACAAACGGACACTTCCGATAGTTATGCCTCAAGCAGACAAAGCTAATAGCGTAAAAATCGCCACCAACAAAGTTGGAACGGGTGATATTAAGCTTCTGAAATTCTGGTAGCCATTCACGTCTTCCGGCGCCGACCGATCAAGCGCAGTCCCTTTTCATCTTTCCTCAGCTAACACCAGGTTGGATACTTGCTTTGTCCTAATCGCTTCGATTTCCACAAACAACTGATTGTTCAGTATTGTCCGCTCACTCGTTATCTATCAAACCGGTTTAATCCAATTTCATGATTTTTGTACATCCATTGTGTTGAATATCACTGAAATCTAAAAGGTGGTTTGACCTATTTTCATGATTTGACAGAGAATTTGTTCAAGTAGGACTAGGAAATTTTGGTTTGTCAGGAAGTGATTTTTAGGGCTTTGATCCCATTTTGGCATACTGAGCTATTTCAGTTGCGGATTTTTTTTGTATGGACTGTTGAATGTTCTATATGTTTTTAGTATGATATTCGTGCGATGTATATATAATTGTTGGTCCCAGAAGGGCAACAAGGGTATGAAAAATGCTAGAGGGGGGGTGAATAGCGTTTTAAAAATTCTTTTCAAACCCTTTTGCAAAACAATGGCTAATGCGCACAGGTCTTATTTTGGCTAAGTATAGCGCGCAACATGAGTGTGAAATGCACAGTGGAAACTTAAAGCAATCACTTATGCGCAGGGAGAATGCGCAGAAGTGTAAATACTCACGCACTAAGTTTAGCTTAAAGATTGTCGCAAAATGTAACTAAGGCAATAAGCATACAAACACAATTCTATCGAAGCAAGACAATCTACAAAGATCAAACAAAACAATATATAAGTAAAGTTTAAATGTAGAATGAAAAGCACAATAAATAAACACGCTATTTGGAGATCGGGAAAAGATCTACGTCATCTACCAAGATGGTTAGCCTTGGATTTCTAATGAAGATCTTATTATATGAGAGAGTTTACAAGATACAAAGATGTAGAACAAAACTTTCTCAAAGATCTATAATATATGTAAGAACAAAATCCTAGACAATAACCGGTGTATCTCTAGAAGTAAGATCGATGAGATCGGAACTTCAAGAGGTGTGTGTGTGAATCAGACATCTGGGCTCTTTGAATCTATGAGATGGAGAGCACAAGAAATTATGGTGATACAAAGGCTGTTTAGGATCTGGGCTTGGATGAGTATGAAGGTATGAAAGTTGATCTTGGGAATTCTGGAAATGAGCAAGCAATCTTCAAATCTTCAAATCTTTCTCTTTGAAAGCAAAAGCACAAGTAGCTTGGAAAATGAGGAAGAGCTGGCTATTTATAGTGGACCTCTAAGAACTAGCCGTTGGGGAGCTTCAGCAAGGACGATGTGCTGTCACAATGTGATTGGTACGCAGCTGTCCTTTATAGCCGTTGGAGACAGCAAGTTGACAGCTTTCAGATATCTTCTAGAAGGGTGACAGATGTCTTCAATTTGAATTTTCAAACTGAGGCGCGTCTCTCCATCAACGTGTATGCTGAGTGTGCACGTTGTCGATTGTCCACATCAGCACTATGACTCATACCAAAAGCGTTGCTTTATATAACGCTTTCCAAGCTATACAAAGGTGAGGTCAGGAAATGAGAGATTTGACTAAAGTATATCTGCGCTGCGCATGAACATCATGCGCATAGGTATGCGCAGATGGGGCTGCGCATGAAGGTCATACGCATCACACTTAGACATTTTCTCATGAGACCTCAAATCCAAAGCTTCAGCCCTAAACATTAAGCCTAGTCTATAGAGAGGACTTAGCTAAAATTGAAGTTACAAAACTTGTTACATAGGGTCCTAAAGTCCTTAATATAAACTTAGGTGATGGTATCAATCAATTCTAACATATATAGGAGGGTTAAATAATAAGCATACCCAACAATCTCCCCCTAAATGATTGATGCCATTACCTACTATAACAAAGGCATTTCATTGTACTTGATAATAACATGTCCATAGAAATGAAAAATGGTAAATCATGTCTCAAGTCAATGTACACACTAGCCAATGTCATAGATTTCTAGTCTATCCAAACGAATAACTTACAATATGGGAAAGATAGAAATATCATTCAGAGCATACAAAAAATATAATGAGTTTAAGTTTGAGTATGCGTTTAAACTGAATGTTTAAACATCATGCAATAAAATATGATCAGATATGAGTATGCGCATGATGTAGGGTTTAGTTAAAACATTCATTGCTCCATAAACGAAAAGTTTGAATTGAACAAAGTTTTTTGAAAACCAATGATGCATTCTTCTCATTAAAACTTGAAAGATAAGAGTTACAGGTACAAGTTTTACAAAGGAAGAAAAATCAAAGGCAAACAAAAATTGCGCATCAAAAACTTACATTTGCGCAGCAAAAAGAATTACACTTCTAGTCTATGTTGATCCTAGAAACTGCTTCTCTAAGCTCGTTCTGCAGACTGGAAATCTTATCCATTATCTCAATCTTGAGAGCTTGGAACTTTGCGTTGTATTCCACAGCCTAATTAACATAGGTCTTCATGCCGGAGCGCATCAGATTATTGTCTTTCTGAAGGTCTTCATAGACTCTGTTAAATGTATTCTCAAGTGAACCAAATTGGTTTGCCAGAGATTGCTGAGCAGAAGCAACAGAGTCCAGAATCTCTTTCTGCGCATCCGCTAGAGATTTGGTCAACTCCACTTGAACCATATTCTGGCTAGCTTGCATATCCAACATAGCCTGGTTCATTTTTCCATTGAAGGTATCACTAAACTGGACTAAGAAGTCAGTCATATGAGATTTGAGCGCATCAACGGAGGTGGATGAGCTGGAGGCACTGGGCGCAAAGTTATCAATTGAGTTTATAACTTTGGCAACCTCAATCTGAATGATCTCTGTGATGGTTTTAGCTAAGGAAAACAAAGCTTCATTCAACCCATGCACAGAAGGAATCTTTGTAAGCGCAGTCGAGATAATACCGAAGTCATGCTGGATGTCCTGGCGCAGCGTATCAAAAATTGGCGGTATGGGCGCAGCTCTAGAACTGGAAGCATGCGCAGCTGCAGCTTCAGAAGCACCGGTTGCCTTTGTTGTTGAACTCTCCCCCTTAATGGCACAATCAATGGCCTGTAGCAAACTGGCTTGCACATCTAGCCTAGCAGACTGCGCATCCAGCTGCTCTTGAATCTTAGCTTGCGCAGTGGCCACCTGGAAATGCTGGGTTTGCGCGGCAAATTGATTTGCTTGGATGGTTTGGAGCATGGCCAAGATTTGGCGCATGTCTGTTGAAGCACTTGAAGGATCCGAGGGAGCAGTTGCTGGAGGAATTATGGGGATAACTTGTGGAGAAGTTTGAGAAGCCCCAGTAGTGTGCGTAGGAATAGCAGTATCAGTTGTAGTAGCTTGCGCACGAACAGGAGATGTATGCATATGGATAGGAGAACGATGGACCTCGTAATCTTCTGAGCTTGAGTCTTCAGCATCATCAATTATAGGCGCATCAGGGTCCACAATGGGATCGGGCGCATCATAAGCAAAGCCTTCACCATAATTGAAAATGGTTGAAGCTTGCTGCGCAGCATTCCTTTGCGCAATAGATTCCAGCCTTGCTTTCCTGGAAGCTTCACGCGCATTTAAGTCGGCACGCAGAGAATCAGATTCATCATCATATAAGTCCATGGGACGCTTGGAAGCAATCTTCTTCACGCGGCGCTTTGGCGTAGTCTGAGCCTTACGTGTGCTCTTCTTAGCAGATAGAGAAACTTCATCCTCGCTGGAGACATCATTGCGCATCTCCTTGGCTTTCTCCCCCTTAGATGGTACAGCCTTGGAAGTTCCTGTGGATTTGGAAGGGCTTAAGAGAGGGTCATTGAAAGCACCTTCAAATTCATCTTCTTGAGGCACAAGAGTAGAAGTAGAGGGGCGCTTTGGCTTAGGCGCAGGAGGAGGAGGAGGAGGCACAGCAACATCATCAGCCTCTACTTGGATGTCTTCATCAGATTCATCCAGTAGGGTTCTTGAGACTTTGGCTTTCTTCTTTTTCTTTTCTTTCATCTTTTCAGGCTCAGTAGCCTTAAATTTCTTGGATTTCTTTGGAGGCCCAGGGTCAGCAGTAGCCTTGCGCTTCGGAGCAGGCGCAGTAGGCTCTTTGATTTTAATCCCAGGTGCAGCAGATTGCTTTGCCTTCTTCTTCTTGCGCGGCGGCGCATCAGCAGCTAGACGTACCCTTGCCTTTTTCTTTGTCACCTACTCTGCTTGGGACTGGCTCATAGATTGATTCTTTCTCGGATTCTGATTCAGTTGTAGAAGCCTCATATATATCACCACTAGAGACAGGAGGAGACCCTTGATCTTTAGGGTGAATATATTCAAACACCTCAATGGGGTCCGCAGCCCAGTACATGCAGTAATCATAATTGTTGACTTCACGGCGAAAATTCATAAGGAAGACACGAGAATAACTGCGCGTGGAAGTTACATCAACTTTTATAGAGGGATCTTCATCCACCAATTTTTGCACAGAAGGGAAACGCATGAAGATTGCAGTTAGAATTCTGCAATGCGTTTTGTACTTTGGAGGTTTCTTAGGATCAGCAGCCTTCTTCTTATATACGTGCACCCAACGTACTAATTCCTCAAAAATGATTTCAGCCCAACTCAAATGCTTCTTCTTGTAGATGGCAGCACATCACATCCACTGCTTGCTGATAAAAGTAGACTTGTTCCCATTCTTGCAGTTGATGGTATCACCGATGAGAGTGCAGAGCTGGAACATCAATTCTCCAAATTCCTTCCTATCATGGTTATTGTATTGACCAACCAGACTAGGAATCTTGATCAGCTTTTGCGCAACTTTGTCCTGTGCATCTTGAGGTAGCTTCTTCTTGTTGCACGCAGGCAAACCCATAGTCTGCCTGATATGCGCATAGTTGATGGTCACAGAAATCCCACGGATAGAGCTTTTGAGGCAGGGGTCTGTGATGTCGTCGTATACGCGATCAACTTCTTCTGCGTTGCTGAAGAATTCGTCTATGTAGGATGGAAGGATGAAAGCTTGGCCCTTAGTGAATAGGGGCAGGATGCCAGACTTGTCCATGATCTCCATCATATAGCGTCCAAGTGCATCTGCTTAAGATCTTCAGCATCAATTTCCCAACCGGGAATGAAATAGTTTAAGTTCTGCGCAAAAATAAAATTGAAAATTAGGTCTGGACATGCGCATGGAGAGAAGCGCATGCGCATGAGCGATATGCGCAGCGCATGAACTAGACTCCATACTTAGAACAAAATATGAATATAAAGGGTAAAAAATGTCCAAAACACAAAATTTAAACTACACGCCTAAATATGGCGCGAAAAGCAGAAACAAAACCAAAAAACAACCCAAGGAACATCATAGGACTATTCATCAAGAACATTAAGAACATGTATTGAATACACGAAGAACACGAAGAACATAAAAATGTCAAAGTGCTCCAAAATGCATAAGAAGCATATCAAAACGTTCGTAATGAAAAATCACACACAAACAAGTAAACCACAATAACAACAACAAGAACATGCATTCAAGATCTGAGAAAAACAAAATAGAATTTGAAAAGCCAAAAACTCGAAAAAAAAAAACACAGAGATCATATCAAATGATCATTGATCGTAAAACAAATTACATAAATGAATAGATACAAGTAAAACGAGCACATAGCATCAAATAATTTGAAAAACGAGCAACGGATCATAGAGAAGTCAGAAAGGGGAAATTCAGACCTCCGAGTATGATAATGGCGGAAAACTAAAAAGCTTGAGTTTAGATTCATACCATTTGGGGATCCTCTTGTTTCTTTGAAGATGAAGTTGATTTGGGAGCCATGAGAATATATAGAAAGATTGTGCGAAAATAGAGAAGAAAAGTGATGAGTGCAGAGAGAGAAAAAAATGTCAGAGAGTAGAGAAAAAAGGGTGAGGCGGTTGAGTGAGGAAGAAATTTTGAAAGAGTGAAGTGAGGAAGAAGGCGGCGGTTCAGTGGGTTATAGCTGAAAAGGGGACGTAATGTAATGGCGCGCTGACAAGAGAGTTGGTGTGTCAGGCGAGTGAAGCGCACGCGCAGGAGAGACGCACACGCAAGTGATGTGGACCAATGAGGAGCGCGCGTGAGAAGTCCTATCTGCGCGCGTGTATCAGGCATTAATGGTCACGAAGAGACTCTTCCACTTTCATCATAAGTTGCACACACTAAGCATTAATGGCGCGTCACTCAATGCTTTTGCATTAAATGAGGTGGGACATGCACAGGGGTAGAAAAGTAATTTCCCAGGAAAATTTAAAAAGAAATGACGAGGGAAAATACATAATTACGCAAGTACCATTGCAAATTATGTGCTGACTCAGCAAGTCAAGGACCTAGGTGTAACTATTGAAGAGAAAACTACTGAGGTCCACGTGGCATGCGCATGAAGTATATGCGCAGTACTTATAATGCTCAGAGATTCTTAGAAATCTCAGAATGATTTGCATTGTGCGCATCATCATGTGCGCATGAGATAGGCGTGCGCATCAGGCATCTAACTTTGAATATTTCAAGAAAGCATAGAATTATTAGTATTGACAAACCATATGGACAAGATTTAGCTGAGTTCAAGCATACCCATTTCACCTCTCAAGAATATGAACCTTTTAGAATCAAGTGCTTTTGTAAGAATATCCGCGATTGATAGTCGGTTCTCACGTGTTCCAAATGAATGTTTCCTTTCTCCACGTGGTCTTTGAGGAAGTGATACTTGATGTCAATATGTTTGGTCTTTGAATGCATAACAGGATTTTATGAAACCGCAATGGTTGATGTATTGTCGCAGTAGATGGGACAATTTTCCTCTTTGATGTCATAGTCCACCAATTGCTGCTTCATCTATAGAATCTGGCAGCAACAACTTTCGGCAGCAATATATTCTGCTTCTGTAGTTGAGACAGAGACTGCAGCTTGTTTCTTACTAGCCCATGACACAAGTCGATATCCAAGGAAATGACAAGTGCCGCTTGTGCTTTTCCTGTCAATTGTGCATGCTGCATAATCCGCATCTGAATAACCTACAAGTTTAAAATTCGAATCTTTGGTGTACCAAAGTCCAGGTTAACAGTGCCGGAGAGATATCGTATAATACGTTTCACAGCAATTAAATGCGCTTTCTAGGATCAGATTGATAACGCGCACAGACACAACACTAAACATAATATCTGGCCTACTTGCAGTAAGATAAAGGAGAGAGCCAATCATACCTCGATATAAAGTTTGATCAACTTTCTTACCTTTCAAGTCTTTGTCGAGTTTGTTGCCGGTAGCCATTGGAGTATCATATGGTTTAGCAATGTCTAGTCCAAATTTCTTGATTAGATCCCTTGTATACTTTGCTTGGTTGATAAATATGCCTTCATCCATTTGTTTGATTTGAAACCCGAGGAAGAAAGTGAGTTCTCCCATCATGCTCATCTCAAACTTGCTCTTCATTAGTTTCTCAAAGCGCTTGCACAACAATTCATTACTAGAACCAAAAATAATATCATTGACATAAATTTGAACAAGTAGTTTATGATCATTATGTTTGGCAATGAAAAGAGTAGTATCGATTTTACCGCGTGTGAAGCCTTTCTCAATGAGAAACTTGGATAGAGTATCATACCATGCTCTTGGTGCTTGCTTTAGCCCATACAAAGCTTCTGGAGTTTGTAGACATGATTTGGGAATTGATAATCTTCAAACCCAGGTGGTTGAGCTACATAGACTTGTTCTTGAGTTCACCATTTAGAAACGCGCTCTTAACATCCATTTGATATAGCTTGAAGTCCTTGTGAGCAGCGTAAGCTAGGAAAATTCTGATAGCTTCAAGTCTTGCTACAGGCGCGAATGTTTCATCGTAATCAATTCCTTCTTCTGCCTATAGCCTTGCGCAACCAGCCTTGCTTTATTCTCGTGATGGTTCCATTCTCATCCATCTTGTTTCTGAACACCCATTTCGTACCAATCACTCCTTGATCATTTGGTCTTGGAACAAGAGTCTAGACTTTACATCGTTCAAATTGGTTGAGTTCTTCTTGCATTGCAACAACCCAACTTGGATCTTGGAGCGCTTCATCACCTTCTTCGGTTCAACTTGAGAGATAAAAGCAGTGTAAGCATCAAAGTTTGTATCTCTCCTTGTACAAACACCAACGTTTAGATCATCAATGATATTAGTGATTGGGTGGGTGATCTCTAACTTCACGAATTTCAGGAGGCAAGTTAGGTTGAGTTGTAGTAACTTGAAGGTATTCAATTGGTACATCTTCACCAGCGTCAAAATCATTAAAATTTGGGGGTTGAACTGGTTGAGAATTGAAAGTGGGATTGACACCAGATGCAGCAGTAGATTGGGGCGCATGAGAGGACACATCAGGCGGTATGGTAAGGTGCACTGAAGGTTCTCTTGGTGCGCTATTGACATAGCTTTGCGCAACTGATGTTGATGGATTTCCTTGAGTGATAGATTCTGCTTTGAGTAGGCGCAACATAAATAGGAGCACCTGTTTCATTAACCTCAATAGAATCATCAACAACATTTGGAGCCAAATATGGTCAAGGAGAGAATGTTCATCAAATGTAACATGTACAGATTCAACTATCAATAATGTAGATCTATTAAAAAAACGAAAAGCTTTAGAATGTTTAGCATACCCAACAAAAATACCTACCTTCGCGGCTTTGGCATCGAATTTACCTCTATGTTCATTTCCGTTGTAGAGGATATAGCATTTGCAGCCAAAGATCTTGAAGAAAGCAATGTTGGGAGTTCTACCACGCCAGAGTTCATAAAGGGTCTTGTTATGTAGCTTGTTGATGAGGGAACGATTTTAAGTAAAGCATGTTTTGTTGATAGCTTCCTCCCAGAAATACTTAGGCAATTTAGCTTCTGCTATCATCGTCTTCCCTGCTTCTATCAACGTTCTATTGTTTCTTTCCACACTCCATTTTATGAGGAACTCCAGCGTTTGAGAAGTTGTGATCTATCCCATGATCGTCGAAATATCGAGAAAACACCGTTGTTTTCAATTCTGTTCCATTGTCGGATCGAACACTAACGATGTCATCTTCTTTTGGGTTTGGAGCAGTCTAAATAATGAGGTGAGAAAATCATAACATTCTTCTTTAGTAATCATCATCTCCACCCATGTGTATCTGAGAAATCATCCCACCACAAACTAAGGTATACTTGTTTCTTCTTATGCTTGCAGTGGTAACTGGTCCAAAGAGATCAATGTGCAGCAGTTGCAAACATCTAGAAGTTGAGGGATTTGTCTTGCTGGAGAAAGATTGCTTTGATTGTTTGCCAAGTTGACATGAAGCGCATTTGTTGTCATGATGATCAGCAACCTTGGGAAGTCCTTTGACAAGATTGTCCACTGGCTGAGTTTTGATAGACATTTGAAGTTCAAGTGACTCATGCGCTTGTGCCATAGCCAACTATTTTTGCTCACATTTTTTGCTACAAAACAAATAGATTAGTACTAGAGTTCATACTATGGAAATCAATAATGTAAAATATTTGTCTTACAATATCCGTGAGTAAGATAGCTCCAGTTTTGCCATTTTTGATAAGACATTGCGTTGAAGTGAAATGGCATTCTAATCCTTTGTCACAAAATTGAATATGGATAATAAGTTGTGCTTGAGTCCTTCGACGAGAGAGACACTTTCTATGCACACTTTGTCTTTCTTGAGCTTTCCATATGTGCAACAACTTGACCTTGTTATTATCACCAAATGTTACTGACGGACCTCTTTCTTCATGGACATCTTCTAATAAGGATTCATCTCCAGTCATGTGTCTTGAAACACCACTGTCAAGAATCCATTCATTCGTTCTAGCTTTAGAAGATCCAGCCATGAAGCAAAGAACCTGAAATATAGACATTAAAGCAGGTCCCCTTTATTCCTTTTGGGTCCTAGAGTTAGCAACTTTTGACAACCCACTCTTGCTTGACCTTGGGATTTTTACGTCCTTTGGCATTGGGAGTGAATCTCAAAAGGCATTCCACGGCCTTGTGTCCAAAACAATCACAAATGGAACAATTTTGAAAGCCACTAATCAAATGAGTTTTTACAAACTCTTTACTTTTCTTAGGATAGCACTCTTCTTTGGGTCAGATGAGCCAGCTTTAACAAAATCTTTCTTTTGAAATTTTGGAGCGCCTTTTCTAGGAGTGCGCATAGGGCCAGGATGCGCATGGCGGTGAGGCGCATGGCTCCTAGGCGCATAATGCGCACTAGTAGAAGGAGCGCTCTTAGTTTCAAGAATGATTTTGCTAGGAGCTGATTCATCTGTAGCTATATCTTTCCCCATTAGCTTTCCCAATTGCTTCGTTGGGTAGACATAATGGAATGTTTGTCTTTTGACTTTTCCTATCCTTTACCCATTGAATTAGAGAGTTTTTTCTTGGGAATTTCAAAAAGTTTGCTGATGTGTAAATTCACTATCTCTTTCAGCACAGACATCACACTTAAGGTGTCACTAGTTGAAGAGAATCCCAAGCCACTTTATCACCACTGACTTTTTGGGACTCAAATATATTGTCTATAGTTACACGAGAATTGGACCACTTATTTGTAATCTTTTTAAGATCAGTAATTTGAGCAACCAATTCATCGTTTTGAACCTTAAGTAATGAGTTCTGTTCTGTAGAAAAGTATTTTTGACAGTAAGAGGAGTCATGCTCTTTATCTGCTCCTTAAGAAGGGTGAGTTCAGATTTTAATAGAGATTTCTCGGTCTTAAGATGGGAAATTTCATCACATGATAGTGCTAAAGCTTCCTTCATATTATCAAATCTACTGATTACCTTTTCAGCCTTTTGAATAACTTTTCTTGTTCAGCAACAATTTCATCATCGTTGATTTTAGGAATTGGTGCAGCTGGTTCAATTGTGGTCTGATGTAAGTTCCTTTCTTAGTTTCTTGTCCTTGCACTTAGATCACATCGGGCAAACAATAATCCACCATCGCTTTGAGCAGGAGTAAGACATCCTTGTTCAATTAGCTCACTGATGGTTGGTCCTTTCTTCTTTTTCGCCTCAGAGTGACTAGCAGATTTCTTGATTGGTTTGTTCAAGTTTTTCTTATCGGGAACATCCTTTGAAAAGTCATCGGAGTCATAGTTATTAATTTCAACATCATCTTTATCTTTTGCAACAAAACAAACGAGTCCATCATCGGAGTATTCATCACTCTCATCGGAGTCTGTTTCAATCCATGTGTTGTGCTCATTTGCTGGTGCTTCTTCTTCAGAAACCATTCCCTTATGACGAGTGAACTTGGGAGTGAATTTAGGAGTATGGCTGCTCTTCTTTTGCATATACTCGAACTGGGAATTGGGCAGCTCGATGCAAAGTGTCGGGTTTCCTGCAATTAAAACAAACAAGGCCTTCTTTTCTTTAGAATCATTGCTCCTATGAACTTTGAAGGAGCCTGCTGGTAGTCCTTGAAATTTGCTGGTTGAGCCGAGTCTTGAGAATTTTCTGAACTTTGAAATTTCTTCACAAATAAAGCGAAGTCTCATCATCCCCTGTCTAATAGCTCAGAGGTAGAAATTTTGGAATCGGAACCTTTCTCTTCTTCTTCTTCTCTATGCGCCACCATTTCTATGGATTTTGACTTTCCTTCAGTTTCACTGAT
>JAOWBW010001947.1:116932-154452 GCA_026119855.1 Campanula takesimana | reverse complement strand
ATTAATAATATAATTCATAAGTTAAAAAAGTATGACATTAACCCCTCTCAACAACTAAATATAAAAAAGAAAATTATTTCTATTTGAAGTTGGCGACAAAAAGAGTAAGCCCTCTAAAGTTTTGCCAACTAAAAAGTTGCACCACTTATGTGGTGAAGATAAAAAAGTTGGCATGCATGCATATCTTCTAATACTCCATCCGGCTCTCCCTCTGTTTAAGAAAAAAAAAAGTTAAACTTTAATTTTCAATAAAAATTCAAGTAAATTGATTATTATTTATTCAATACTGTATAATTAATCTATAAAATATAAAAAAAGGTTATTGATATAACTTTTAATGGTATTTCAATACAACATTTAAAATTAATTAATATCATTTTTTTATAAATTTTATTAAAATATAACTAAGTTGACCATTCAATTAAACAAAAATATTTAACTTTCCAAAAATATTAAAGTGTGCCTTTATCTTTATTCCTATCTAACCAGAAAATGATTAAGCTCTCTTGCCTGGTGGTCAATACAAATTCGTAATCATAACCTTGAATTGATTTCTCCATAAAACAAAATCAAACCCCCGACTATCATGTTTGACTAATGCAAATATTCTTTTCTCCCAAACGGGACTTTCATATGTACTCGTTCGGTTTTTTTTATACAAAGTTTTTATCTATTTTACCTATGTCCCTAAATGAGTGTCCAAATTTCAGTTTAATGGACATCTAAAAATGTCAACTTTTTGTACACTTTGGTGGCAAAGATTCATATATAATCTTGTTAATAGAATTATTTTCCGTAACCTCTTTCGTATTCACAAATCACTTATATAAGATTACAAAGAGTCCTAACTAAGCTAACATTCTTGAGCCCCAAGACTCAGGTTTAACTAAGGAGACTAAATCACCTCATAACTCTATACAATATATACAATATATACGAATATATCCTAAGTATATGGGTGGGATATATTCTATATTCTAACACTCCCCCACAGTTGAAACAGGAGGTGGACGAATGTTGAGACTGGAACGAAAATCGTCAAATAAAATTAACGGCAACCCCTTTGTAAAAATATCTGCAATCTGATACCGGGACGGAACATGTAACACTCGGACTTCCTCTTTTGCTACTTTATCACGAACAAAATGAATATCCATCTCAATATGTTTTGTTCGTTGATGTTGAACCGGATTCCCTGATAAATAAACTGCACTAATATTATCACAATAAATAAGGGTAGCCTGCCGTATAGGACAATGAAGCTCAAGCAATAAATTTCGTAACCAACAGGATTCCGAAACCACGTTGGCTACCCCCTGATACTCAGCCTCCACACTAGACCGAGACAGAACCGCCTGCCTTTTGGCAGACCATGCAACCAAATTATCCCTGAGATATACACAATACCCGGAAGTGGATTTCCGAGTATCCGGACACCCTGCCCAATCAGCTTCAGTGTAGGAAATCAAGGAAGAACTGGAGGTCGGTGAGAAGTACAATCCAAAATTCAACGTACCCTGTATATAACGAATTATTCGTTTCAAAGCAAGCATGTGCCCATCCCGTGGAGCATGCATAAACAAACAAATCTGCTGCACAGCGTACTGAATGTCGGGTCGTGTAAAGGTAAGGTACTGAAGAGCCCCAGCAAGACATAATAACGATGCCCAACAGAACTCAAAACCGGAGAGGTCAATAAATCACTATGAATAATGTCAAATGGCATTAAAGTAGTAGATTGAGAAGTACTAAAGGGAAGACGAACATGCTTTGCTAAGGAACAAGCATGACAAATAGTAGAAATACTAGAAGTGCTACAACTAAAAAATTTATTCTTTCTAAGAGACTCCACGATTGGTGCGCCAGGATGACCCAACCTCTCGTGCCATATTTCAGGAGACACAGCAACAAAAGCAGAAGTAGCAGCAGACTCGACAGTAATAGGGTAAAGATCTCCACGACTCTCACATCTCATGAGACATCTCCCCGTCCAGAAATCCTTCACAGAAAAACCAAACGGGTCAAATTCAACGGTGACAGAATTATCAGTGGTAAATTTTCGGACGGAAATTAAGTTCTTAACAATATTGGGAACATGCAACACATTATTTAGAACGAGAGAAGGTGGGGAGAATCTAGAGTAGTGTGTCCGTAACCATGGATGGGAACTTTATAACCATTACCCACAACTATATTATGATGAATGCTCGTATTGAAAGGCGTAAGAGTACCTTGGGAAGAGGTCATATGAGAGGTTGCTCCGGTATCCATGTGCCAATTCGGTGGAGGAGGAGAAAGTCCAAGAGTGTGCATCGCGGCCTCAATGTGAGTTGGAGAAGAAGTACCAGTGGCAACATGAGCTTGCTGTGGCCGTTGACCAAGAACTGAGGGCTGCCTATTGGGCTGAATCCAAGGAGGAACGGCTGGGCCTGGTTGAGCTGGGTAAGGGCAAGGAGGAACAGCCCAATTCTAATTTCCAAGGTTTCCCACATATCGATCTCCTAATCGGTAGTCGGAATATTCTCCTTGCCTTTCGCCGGAGGAACAATATGATGGAGAACCTGACAAGAGCGAGCATGGACACGAAAAACCTCTGCCCAGATGGCATACTGTCCGTTCTCCAACTCTAGGGTGATTGAAATATTGTTCCGAATATTCGAAACGGCAAGGGAAGGGTGGAAGGTTGACCTTGCAGACATGGCGGCGAAAACATAAACTGGGGAAGAAGAAGACGGCAAAGAAAAAAAATCTGGAAACGAGTTAGGCGCAGCGGAAGGATTGTGTAAACCTAAACTCGTGATACCATAATAGAATTATTACTAAATCACCTCATAACTCTATACAATATATACAATATATACGAATATATCCTAAGTATATGGGTGGGATATATTCTATATTCTAACACTTATAAGGAATTTTTCCCCTAGGGCCCCTGGGGCGAGATTTTAATACCCATAAACCCTAGCCCAGACCAAATGCCAGATAAAACCTTCACTTGAGATCAAAATTCCACCCACACCCCTAGCTTCATTTAGCTTCCTTTGACTGGTCAAACATAACACCAACATACCCAAACTACCCTAACCCCAACAAAACACTCCCCTCTCCTCCCTCCCCTCAAGCTGGCACCAGATCTCTCTCTCTCTCACACACACACACACACACACACTCTCTCTCTCTCTAAAAAAACACACAGTTCATTTTTCTCCCCTCCAAACACTCACCGCCTCGTCATATTCTCCGCGAGACATTTGTCTCCGGCTACCGGCGACTATGGCTACTTCGTCTCTCTCTACAGATCCGTTACCCTCTCTCAGATCTGTCGTCGGCTTCCCATCTCTCTCTCTCTCTCTTCCCAGATCTGGCCAAAATATTGCAGATCTGGCCGGAATTTGATCGGCGTCGATTTTGCCGGCAGGTATTTGACAGTAAACGGGCCAATGATTTCGCCATTGCTGCGTCTGTGTTTGACCTTCTCCGGTCCACCATCACGTCCGACCTTCTTCGTCCCCGGCATCTCCGTCTCCTCTAGTCCATCAGCTCCGATGGAGACGGCGGTGAGTTTACTCCGGTGACTCTATTGCTCCGATTTGCTCAGATCTGGATGGAATGATTAGATCCGGTGCGTCTCGTCTTATTTTCTTCTGGACTTTGTGTTGACTGCTCAGGGGCCCTAGAAAAATTCATCCCCTTTTGTTTATGTGGGTGGTTAATGTTGTTTTTGAAGATGTTCTCTCTGTTTATTGGTTATATGAATAGCATGGATCATGTTCAGAATTGCTTTTGTGCTTTGAACATTTGAATACATTCTTTTGAAACTTTAAATTTGTAGAATTGAAATATATAAGACTTTACACTATTATATAAGAGTTTTTTGCTCAAACAAGACTAAAGAGTTTGTACCAACTACTGGATTGCATTTGTACCAACTATTATATAAGAGTTTAAACTTTTAAGTTGTTCATAAGATTAAAGTCTTATTGAATCTGTTTATAAGACTAAAGTCTTATTGAATCTGTTTATAAGACTTTGCTGACTAATAATATGTATTATAAGAGCTATTTTCAGTCTCATTAAAACATGTTCATTTGAAACCTGTGTTCATAAGACTAAAAGTCTTATTGAAACTGTTCATAAGACTTTTCAATCTCATTAAAACATGTTCATTTGTATCAAAATGGGTTTAATGTTTATAAGACTTTTTGACTCTTATAAGAGTCAGTTATAAGAGTTTGACTGTTGTTTGACCAAGTTTGACTAATTTTTATTTTTATTTTTGTAAAAAATGGAAAAGTGTTTTTTTTTACTCTTATGTCTTAGTTATAAGAGTTTGACTGTCGTTTGACCAAGTTTGACCAAATTTGATTAAAAAATTTATTATTTTTTTGTAAAAAATGAAAAAAAAATAATTTTTGTAACTCTTATATGATAATTATGTCTTAGTTATAAGAGTTTGACAGCTGTTTGACCAAGTTTGACCAAAACATTTATTATTAGTTTTTGTAAAAAATGGAAAAAGTGAAATTTTTGACTCTTATGTGTTAGTTATAAGAGTTTGACTACTGTTTGACCAAGTTTGACCAAAACATTTATTATTAGTTTTGTAAAAAAATGGAAAAAGTGAAATTTTTGACTCTTATGTGTTAGTTATAAGAGTTGACTACTGTTTGACCATGTTTGACCAAATATTATTAATATTTTTTTCTAAAAAAATGAAAAAAAACAAATTTTTTTACTCTATATGTTAATTATGTGTCAGTTATAAGAGTTTGACTGCTGTTTGACCGAGTTTGACCAATTTGACCCAAAAAAATATATAGTTTTTTTGTAAAAAAATGAAAAAAAGTATTTTTTGTAACTCTTATATGATAATTATGTGTAAGTAATAAGAGTTTGACTGCAGTTTGACCAACTTTGACCAAAAAAATTTTATTTTTTTTTTGGTAAAAATGGAAAAAGTGATTTATTTACTCTTATGTGTTAGTTATAAGAGTTTGACTATCGTTTGACCAAGTTTGACTAAATATTATTAATATTTTTTTCTAAAAAAATAAAAAAGTATTTTTTTTTTACTCTTATATGTTAATTATGTGTTAGTTATAAGAGTTTGACTTCGGTTTGACCGAGTTTGACCAAAACAATAAATTTTTTTTCTAAAAAAAATGAAAAAATTAATTTTTTTTGACTCTTATATATAATTATGTGTAAGTTATAAGAGCTGACTGGGATTTGACCAAAAAAAGTAAGGATGGGATGAGATATGAGGGCATTTTAGTCTTCTTGCATCTTTTTGGTGGTGAGGGGTGGGAGGAGATATGAGGGCATTTTAGTCTTATTGCATCTTTTTGCTAGTGAGGGGTGTATGAGGAATTTTTCATCTGGATTTTTCTTATTTGGGTTTGAATCTGGGCTTAGGGGCCCTAGAGTCCAAGCCCCCACTTCTTATTTCCAAACATTTAGTTTTGCACGTATAAAGAGACCGACGAAAAAAAAATTGAAAAAAAACATATAGGGACAAAGTTATGCTATAAAAAGACACTCATTTTGGGACAAAGATTTCTTGAAAATGGACACTCATTTAGGGCCAGTGGGAGTAGTTTTTTTTTTTTTTTTTTTTTGTCCCAGATTAAAAAAAATTTGTTATATTATTATTTAAAATAAATAACGAGACTCACTTGTTATTTTCACAATAAAAACTCTCTACTTATTTTCACTCTCCTATTTTATTTTTCATATGCAAACATTTAGTTTTTCTTATTCTTCGTGCTAATGGTCGTGAATATGATGCTTTAAAAGTAGGATTCACAGTTTAAGTGTGTAAGTATGACTAATGAGACAGAGTGTATAAAAACAATATAAAATAAATATTTTAGGAAGTAAGACTTACCAAAATTACCTTAAAATAAAATGGCAAATTCTCAAATACATCGATGTTTGGCGTGCGGCGGGCTTGGCCCATGGAGCAGCCCGCCCGCCAGGCCCTCTTCCACTCCCAGCGCGACATGTGACATTTTAAAAAAAAAAAACCTCTAATAACTTTAAAATGCTATATCTTGAGATTTATAACTCAAAAAAATAATTAAAAATACCGTTGTGTTCGTCTCGACGAGACAAATAAAACTACATAGGTCATGATATGGTTTGATTTATTTTTTTTAACAAAAAACATATTTTTTACACACAAAAAGTTTGAGTTGCTCGTCAGCTAGGATGTAACACTCTGTTCTGATAAAAGTAACACTTTCATCTTCAAAAAGTAACACTTTCTACTGTTAAAGGTAACAGCAGTTTTCAAAAAAAAAAATGGGTTTGCATTTCAATTGTTACTTTCTCAATAAAAAATTGTTACATTTTCATATATAATGTTACATTTAAGAATATAAACTGTTACAATTGAGAAAAAAAATGTTACATTCATTTTTATAAAATGTAACATTAGTTTAGTTGTCAATCCTATGCTAATTTGGGAGAAAAAAGTGTTACATTTGGAAAAAAAAAGTGTTACTTTTGAAAAAAAGAGTGTTACATTCCTTTATAAAAAGTGTGACATTAGTTTAGTTATCAATCTTTATGTTATCTTTAACATATTGCAGAAAAATTATGGTACATTATGAAGAAAAAAAAGTGTTACATTTGGGAAAAAAAGTGTTACATTTCGTTATAATAAGTGTTATTTTTGTTGAAGGAAAAAAAGTTGGGGTGGCAAAAAAAAAAACAAAAATCGGCAAAAAAAAAATTGGTCGGCTCGGCTCGGAGCCGTCGCACGCCGTACAACGGATGTACAGGAGACGGCCTCAAATAAAATTAATACAAGTGGTCTTGAGACGGTGGTGATAATGTGATATGGTAAATTTGGGAACTGAAATTACTTGCGAGGTGGCTTTTATGTTTCAATGAGTTGAGACAACAACTCGAATTATAGTTACTAACTCAAAATAGAATTGTGATAATACTTTTTTACTCAATTACTCATTCACAACAACAATTCATTTACTGTTCTTTACAAAACATTCTCTTTCTTATATTTTTACTTTACTTTTTATACTCACAAGACTTACTCCACTATCATTATTATATTTACTTTGTGTTAATGTCCACACATTTAAGTTTTGTAATCATTGTTATGAGCGGAAGTAATGAATAGTGAAAACAATTGGAACATACAGTAATTAATTAAGTACTACTTTTTTAGATACATTTTTTTTTTTAAAGATAGTCATTTTTTAAAGATAGACATTCAATTAAAATTAAGAATAGAGGATGTAAATAATGAGGCTTTGACCAATACGTCCCTCATCCAAATGAAAACGACCAATAAGGACATGTATTATGGAAACTCGCCAAAAAATCCTTGGATTTTCGCTGGACAAAAATGCCCCTCAACTCCCTATTGCACGTGTGACAGGCAGGAGGAGGACAAAAAAAAAAGATGTTAAGTGACTATGTTACTGTGTTACTGCGCTTTCTCTCATCTCTCTCTTCCCTCCCTATTTTTTCTCTCTTTTATTTTTTTTCCCCCTCAAATTTTAAAAGGTAATATCTCAAAATCTAGAAATTGAAAAAATAATCCGAGAACACCGTTTTAATTGTGTCGTCAAAACGAATCAAACAAGTACACTCAACACATAATTCAAATTTTAGAAATAAAAATCTCATTTTTCACGAGTAAAACTTTGAGAAAATCATTTTTCATTTCTCAATTAATTTCACAATTTTAGAAAAAAAAAATCATTTCTCACTTGTAAAATCATTTTTCAACTGATTTCTCAGTTGTGTGATTTCACAGTTGTGTCATTTTTCATTTTTCATTTTTCATTTTAAAAATTGATAAATTAATCTCTTAATTTTTCACAATCATTATAATAAATGAGACATGCATTTCACAGTTGTTCACACATGAATTTGGATATAATAACTGAGACATTCATTTAACAGTTGTTCATAATTGAGTAAAAACTGATAAGATCATCTCTCATTTTTCACAATTGATGACTCAATTTATCAGTTTAATTATATAATAAATGAGACATTCATTTCTCAGTTATTCACATATGAATTTGAGTCAAGAATTGGTACATTCATTTCTCAGTTATCAATTTTTCGCTGTTGTTAATATAATAATAAATGAGATATTCATTTCTCATTTATTCACACACGAGTTTAATATAAGAACTGGTAAATTTATTTCTCAGTTGTTATCACATGAGTTGAGTGTAACAACAAAGAAATTCATCGCACAGTTTTTACAAAGGAGACTCATTTTCATAACTATGTGTTGTCAAATGCTCTTTAAACAATCGTGAAATAAATTTATCTCATTTTTTTTATTAAAAATGAGTAATTGTCCAATTATGAAGAATTAATACTCCTGACCCCCCAAAAAAAAAAAAAAAGACAACAACAAATGTGAGGTTGTAGTGCTAAATATATAATAGTCTACTAATGGAACAAACAAGAAGTTTGGCATAGTGGTTAGGAGTCTTAAGTAAGACCAAGAGGTCTTGGGTTCAAACTCTCCCAAGAGGCAAATAATTTTTATTTAAAATACTTGGGGTTGCAGTTGGTGAGGTCCGGCGGCAGGGGCCGGAGGTCCGGCGAGGCGGCGGTCAGTGGCGGATGGCGGCAGTCACCTGCGGCAGCGACGGCGGTTGGTGGCAGCGGCAGCGGTCGTTGGCGGTCACCGGTGGCGGCAGCAACGGCGGGCGGCGGTCGCGGCGGCGGGCGGAGGTGGTCAAATGTAAAGGTGGCAGTCAAAATGGTCAAAGGTTAGAGGTGTTGGAGGATTTAATTTGGGCTGGGGGTATTTTTGCCATTTAAAAGGTACGAGAGATTTATTGGTAAAATTGATTTGACCTTAAGGTAGAATTTAAAATGTTGTGTTTTTATTGGTAAATACCACATTTCCCCAGTGACTTATTGGTAAAAAATCCCGTAAATAAAACACAACAAATAGTACAATTTTGAAAACAAACTTTTCCCCCATGACTATAATGCAAAAATATGCTTTACCATTAGATTCTCCTTTACATGTTTGTTACTTTTTGTGAAAATACAGATGTTTTGTCTTTTGCATATCTAATGCAATACTCCCTCCGTCCCAAAATGATCTTCACGTTTGACTATTCAAACTTTTTAAGGATATGAGCATTTGCTTCACTAGCTATATTGTGTTTATGCACATTTAAGCCTAAATTGTAGAAATGAGAAGAACTTTTTAAGACAATGAAAAATGTCAAACGTGAAGATCATTTTGGGACCGAGGGAGTACTATTTTGGAATAGTATCGCAATATTAGTATCCCATCCAATAACATGATTATCTAATTTTTATATGTTTCCAAAACTGAAAAAGTTACTACTCCTTTTATCCCGATTTAAGGTTCTTACTTTTTTTTTAGTCTGTCTCAATTTAATATTTTTACTTTACTTTATTACTTAAAATAAAAACTGTGACCCACTTGTCATTCTCACAACAAAAACTCCCTACCCACTTTCTCTCTCTTACTTTACTTTTCACACTCACAACATTTATTTTTTCTTAATCTCCGTACAAAGTCAAAGTAAGAACCTTATAGTGGGATGGAGGGAGTAACACATGTTCCATCCTCATTTTAGGTTATGAGTTTGACTTGTATCAGTAATGGAGACACAATTTTTTTGAAAGAAGGCAGCATTATTTTCATTTTCAATAGTAAGTAAAAAAAATAAATTTTAATGTATTTTTTTCTTCATTTAAATGTGGCAAGATTCAATAACACTTGCACTAAAACCTCTAAATTTTATAAAAATATTTTCACTAGTAAAACAACAATATTTAAAACTAGGTAAATCCGCCAGTGACATACACAATTAATTTTTTTTTAAAATGACTAAACAATATTAACTTTATGAGGATATATTTTTTCTAAAATACTATTTGTAAACCATGTTCATGCTACTAGGATTAGTTTTTTATTTTTTATTTTTGTAGTTTTTTCTTTTCATGAACTCTATTAGGGTACAAGTTTCTAAAACAGTAGATATAATTTATTATTTTAAAAATAAAATGTTAATTTATTTTGAGATGTATTGAAAAAAGTTAGACTTTAAATTGAGAGGCGTGAAGGTTAGTATTTTCCATGAGCAATGCTAGGGGCACAAAATCTTGTTCACAAAATGAGGTGGCGATATTTTATTGGTTGAAGTATTTTATAGTAGGTTCTAATAATAGGGCCACACCAAATTAATCATTTGCCTTTTGATTCAGTCTACTAATGTGCTTGAAAAATAAAAATAAAAATCAGTCTATTAATTTCTAAATTCAAACAAAAACACCGCGCTTTAGACCATGTTTAACGGTGAACCAATTTTAGTTCACCAAGAGCAATTTTGTGAACCAAAATTGGTTCATGCCAATTAGTGGTGAATGAATATTCGTTCATGGCCATGAACGAAAATTTTCGTTCATTTCATGAATGAATCCGTGAACGAAAATTGATTTGAGCTATATGTGTATTTTGTAATTTTGTCATTTTAAAAATTATATTGTTTAAATAAAAATAATAAAAATGTTTATAATTTATTTTCTCAATAAATAGTCTAATTTTGTAATATTTGACATAATTTTAATATTTTACTATATTGTACAGTATATATTTTACATAATTTTAATATTTTCTATATTTAAGTTTTTTCTTGCACCAAACAACGCCCTTAATTAAAAATAATATTTTAATTATATATATTATAATTTTATAACATCAAATTACTAATTAAAAAATATATTTATGAATGGAAATTCGTTCACCACTAAATAATGTAAGCTGGTGTGAACGAAATTTGGTTCACTATTGTGCATGGTCTTAGACAACGTACTCCGTATACAACATTAAACATTATCGTAATTATCAGCTATTAACAAAACCAAAATCACTTTACCAAAAAAGAAAACATAATAACCCCATGACCCCATCAATCAATCAATCATGCTTCCTATTATCTCTTCGGGTCACAAGAACTGAAACTGTTTTAGTGAGTTTTTTCTTGTTAACATGTCATAATGAGCCCCTCAATTTTTTTTATAAAATTTACTTTAAACATTTACTACTTTCGTCTCAACTTAATGTGCACAATTTAATTGTTTTGGCCCGTTCAATTGAAGTTTGACCATAATTATATAAAATCTAGATATTTTTATGCAATTCCAAAAAATATTATTGATATTATTTTTAATGGTAAAATAATAACAATTTTTTATAAAACCAACTTGAAAGTACTCCCTCCGTCTCAAATTAGATGTCGTTTTGGGAGTTAATTTTTGTTTCAAAATACTTGTCGTTTTACAATTTTCAAGGCTTATTTATTGTTGTATACCAATTCTACCCTTATTAATGATAAGGAATTATCACTTGCACAAGCATTTAATAGTCTAGGTAGTTGAATTACTTTAGAGGTATATAAGACATTTTCACATACATTAATTGTATTTTTTAATATGTGTGAAAGTGTTTAAAACGACATCTATTTTGAGACGGAGAGAGTAATTAGTTTCAAGCTTTAATATTAGGAAAAGAAAGGTATGATAAAGTTGGAGTCATCCATCCATGGCATGTGTATATATATCCCCCACCTCTCAAAAACATTAGTGCAATCACTTGTACTACTCCATAAAGCAAAAAAGAAAAAATACTATCATTCAATTCTGACATTCTTCCACCCAAGAGAGCAATGTTTTTAATCGTCACATTCTTACTCGCCGCCACCTACGGCGGTGCTGCCACTTCATCCCACCATCCCACCTCCCAAATTCTCAACGTCAAAACAATCATTGACGACATTAAATCAGCCCAGAACCATCAATCCCGGAGCAATTACCATGGAGAAGAATCTGAATCTTTATTCCATACTGATGACGGTGCCTTCAAATGGAAACTCAAATTAGTTCACAGAGACAAGCTACCCTCCTCCGGTGAATTCTCCGACCACCGGAAACAACTTGAAGCAAGATTAAAGAGGGACGCCGTAAGGGTAGGTAGTTTGAATCGGAAATTGATGAAAGGAACAGCCGCCGCTACCAGCGGCGGTGGTGGCGGCGTTAGTTATGAGGTTGAAGATTTCGGGTCGGAGGTGATTTCGGGTATGGAGCAAGGGAGTGGGGAGTACTTTGTGAGAATTGGTGTGGGTAGTCCGGCCCGGGAACAATACATGGTTATTGACTCCGGTAGTGATATTGTTTGGGTCCAATGTCAACCTTGTAAACAGTGTTATAGTCAATCCGACCCGGTTTTCGACCCATCGAACTCAGCCACGTATGCGGGTGTCTCTTGTAGCTCCGCTTTATGTGGCCGTCTCGAGAATGCGGGTTGTCATGCGGGTCGGTGTAGGTATGAGGTTTCTTATGGTGACGGGTCTTACACGAAAGGAACGTTAGCACTCGAGACGCTGACATTTGGTGGGACTGTGGTACGAAATGTAGCAATCGGGTGCGGGCACCATAATCGAGGCATGTTTATTGGAGCGGCCGGGTTGTTGGGTATCGGAGGAGGATCCATGTCACTCGTGGGTCAATTGGGCGGGCAAACGGGTGGGGCATTTAGCTATTGTCTAGTGAGTCGGGGAGCAACCGGGTCATCATCCGGAGGAGGGTCATTAGTGTTTGGACGTGAACAGCTCCCCTCAGGTGCAGCGTGGGTCCCACTCGTTCGAAACCCGAGAGCCCCAAGCTTTTACTACGTGGGGCTCTCGGGTCTGGGAGTGGGAGGCACTAAAGTGCCCATACCCGAATCTCTTTTTCAGCTAAACGAATTGGGTTACGGAGGTGTGGTTATGGATACGGGTACAGCTGTAACCCGACTGCCTACATCTGCTTACGTGGCCTTTCGAGATGCTTTTATCGCTCAAACATCTAGCCTCCCTCGTTCTTCTACTTCAATTTCGATTTTCGACACGTGTTATGATTTAAATGGGTTTGTTACTGTTCGGGTTCCAACCATATCGTTTTATTTTTCGGGTGGACCCGTATTAACACTCCCGGCTAGGAATTTTCTAATACCGGTAGATCAAGGGGGCACATTCTGCTTTGCATTTGCTCCATCGCCATCCGGACTATCCATTATAGGTAATATCCAGCAAGAAGGGATCCAGATTTCTTTTGATGGGGCAAATGGGTTTGTGGGATTTGGGCCTAACGTTTGTTAAATGGCAATTGCTACTTCCTAGTAGTGTATGTAAGGAGATTCTAAGTTGGGACATTCTTAGTTAATAGAAGGTTCCATATCCCGTTAAGCACCAAGTGAAAAAAAAAGAAGTAATAATATATATATATATATATATATATATATATATATTATATATATATATATTATATACATATATATATAAGGAAATGGTGTGTAGGTAAATTGAGGATGTAGGGTAGAAAAATTTTGGGTGCTTGTTTTGTGTAAATATATGTTATATGTAATATATATATAAAATATTTAGTGAAATGGTATATTTCCTCTAAGCCATATAATTACCATTCTAATCCATTTGGAAGTTGTAAAGTAATTTTTTCCTATTGCCATTTCAAGACAAAAACTTATGTACGTTAGACGGTTTTACACGTGAGACGGATCTTGATGAGAGAGTAAATGGTTTGCCCCCTTATGGGCGGGGATGGCTAAACTCATTTCCTCTCTCAACAAGATCCGTCTCACCGTGTGAAACCTCCCATTTCAATTGATAGCCCATGCCCGGAATTCCCCAAATTACATGTAGAACCGCAAGTTTTGCTTTGTGGTATATATTCGGATCTTTGAAATATCAATCTTCTGGTGTTTAAATGTACGATAATTGTCACAATAGTTTTTAGTGGAAAAGTGAAGACATATTCAATTTGGATATCTTGTGAGTTTGAAGGGGTAAGTTACGAAGACGAAAGGTATTAAACATCGACTTTCACTCTTTCGATCTCGATCGAAAACACTAGCATGCTTGATGTATACATGGTGTGGTCTCAATGTCGTTATAACATTGCCTTTCTTTTGCATGCCTTTGATCTTAAAAACTGATCAAGTGCTTAGCGGGGGAAGTTGATTTAATCTCAGGTCTTTGACAAAATTTGAGTCTGTCGGGTGGACTTTCATTCAATCTGCCAGTATTTGTAAAAGAATGGATTTGATCGGACTTTACGGGCCTGCTCCCGAGTTTAAAAAAAAAAAAAAAGGGAAGGAAATTTTTTAAAAAAATATTTTCAAGGTGTGCTCGACGGAAGTGAGGGGAAAAGAAAGGAAAATATTACAGATTTTCCTTCCAAACAAATCCTCCCAAAAGTGAGAAGATTTGAAAGGAAAAAAATTCAAAGGTTAAACAATTATTTTAAAACCCAATTTTATCTTCACAATTCCCTCATATACCAAGTAACCTGGGTAACCCTCTTTGCCCAAAACGGCGAACACTCACCATCGTCGTCTTCTGTTTCCCAACTCCTCTGCTCGACCCATACATATCTACATTCAATTTCTTACTTACAAATCAAAAGTTTTCTTACCTCTGTCTCTAAATGAGTGTCCAAATTTCATTTTAAGGGACATTGAAAATCACAACTTTGTGTACAATTTGGTAGCAAAGATTCATATATAATCTTGTAATCTCATTTCCAAACATTTAGTTTTACACGTATAAAGAAACCGGTGAAAAAAAATCGAAAAAAAAACATTTAGGGACAAAGTTCTGTTAAAAAAAGACACTCGTTTTGGGACAAATATTTCTTGAAAATGGGCACTCATTTAGGGTCAAAGGGAGTAATATTTTTCAAAAATCCAGATTTACCCTAAATCCCCTCCCTTTTCTTTTTTTTCCAGAATCAGAACGAACTTCATTTCTTAATCATTGGCGGCCATATATAACTTTTGATTTTCAGTCATACAACGGGAAATTCGTATTCTTAAACCCTTGAATTTTCTTGGTTTGTCTATGATGAATAATGAATTCTTTGGAAATCACTGTTTTCTTCGACTGCCAATTTGATATTTGACCTTCGCATTTTTTTGGGGTTTTTTTTGGGGGTTTTGATAGATATGGGTTTTATTGGGAGTATTTACATTTTAAAGTTTGTTGGTTGTAAGGGATTTAATTTTTTACTGAGTTGAATGGGAAGGAAGGTGATGATACTATAATCAAGAGAAATGTTGATTGTTGTGGACTCTTATTGATGAGTTCAGCATTTTGGTGTCTGTGGATTGCTTCCTATCCATAACGTCACAGATAAGTACTTTTCTAAATAACACCATCTTAGAAACTGAAAGGAATTACCCATACTGAGCTGGTTCATCCTCGTGAGCCCGGCCCGTATGTTAAGATAGTCCAGCCCATAAAGGTAGCTCGCGGTACCGAGATGGGAAAAAGCACTTAATACTCGATGGGAAAGACGAGAAGGTGCCCGCCCTACTCACTGAGCTGACTACATAACTCAGCTCACGCCAAGGGCCGAGCTGGAACCACGGGTGCACGATTTCTTTACATAAGCTCGCCCCCTCCAGTTGTGTTAACGTAAAGTATCAGCCCGTATATTCTAGCTCGGTGCCCATGATCGACCTGATCTTACGGGCCAACCCTTTGCCTTCATCAAATACCTTCTGGAAGGTCCAAGCGAACACACCCGCCGTACAGGCCCAGCCCAATATGGTCGCTCGGGCCCCGGACCATGAGGAAACCCTAATAAGGATAAGACCGACTGAGATGACCTCATACAAGGACGACGCTTACCTCATCTTATCCACAACTTGGAGGGCAAGCCAACCGGCTATAAAAAGGGTCTCCGGCACCCATGTGGCAGGTTCAGACTCTCACTTTTTACTTACTCTCTCCTTTCCTTTCTCCTTGAACGGATTAATTTATTCTCACACCGGAGGGTCTTCGCCGATACAACCCCGGCTTAGTTCACGGTGTTCGTTTTGCAGGTTTAACAAGCTTACTGGATATCTGAAACGCTGTCCCGACCTTGATCACATTTTATGCGCGATCAATTGGTTCCATTGTCGGGAAACATTGGATAGCCTGATAGACCTGAATAGTTCCAGAGAGATTTACCTTTTTGTTCACTGCCTTTTGTTATTTCGGCAGTCGTAATGGCAGCAAATTCCGAGCACACTCAATCTGAGTACCCTCATATCCCCGGAGTCTTCACTGCTCCGGGAGATTCTCAACCTTTTCAACCCTCTCTTCAACAGCCCACCAGAGTATTGACTAGAGCTCAGGCCGCCCGCCTGGGCTCACAAGTAGGGGATGCACCGCTCCGGACAGGCGAAATGAGGAACGGTGTGCCGCCGGCGGGAACTCATCCTACCGGTGAACGACTAAACATGCCCAGAAACCCCCATGTTATCTATACTCAGCGTACCGCGGTGATTCCTCATGAAGAAGCGGGACCTAGCATCGTGAATCCCACCAGGACGGCGACGGGGCATGCGGCGATGTTGAATTATCGGCTGAGTTTGCTATTACAGATACAAGAGCTGTACGGAGCTTTGGAAACCCTAGGGCCAGAGCATATGGTGAATTTACCACCCTTGCCCTCTTTTCCAGCGCCACGTGTTCCTCTCCAGCCTTGTGGCAATCCTCCTTTGATGAATCGGAATGCCGCGGTGGACGCTGGTGAGATTCCAGGAGAATTAGACCAAGAGGCCACGTCACAGCGAGGATATAGGCCGGAGGCTCGTGCTGGGGGCCTCGGAGCGGGCAGCGCCTATGGCCCGGGAAGAGCAGTTCCACCTCCACCTCGCGTCGACCCCATCAATCCCCCGCCACGCCGCAATCTCTCTGCCCATCGTTCCCAGCTCGGAAACGAAGATGACCAGGAATCTTCACGACCTGAGAACCCAGGCGCAAGGGATGTTATGCTCCTGGATTTGCAGAGGTGGGTGCACGAAATGGAGAAAGCAAAGAAAATAACGAGCAAGTTGGCAAACACTATGGCTCCATTTTCTCGGTGGATCCTGGAAAGCCCCCCCCCCTCCCCTTCAGCCTACTTTGAAACTCCCTTCACTAAGCAAGTGCACGGGGACGGATGACGCCCGCGATCATATTCATACTTTTAAGGCCATCATGGCCTTGGTATCTCATGATGATGACGTGCTATGTAAAGCAATGGTCAGTACGTTGAATGGGCCCGCGCTGGCTTGGTTCCGAGCTCTACCGCCGGGCAGTATTAACAGTTGGGACGAGCTGCGGAAGAAATTTGTTGAGAACTTTTCCACGGCAGGTGATCACAAGAAGCGGCCCACTGACTTGGCCAATGTGAAACAAGGAGAGAATGAAACAAGCATGAGCTTCTATCAGAGGTTTAGAACCCTTGCCGAGCAAATTGAGGGCATCACGAATGACATGGTGATGGTTTGTTATACCGCCGGAATGGAGGACCCAAAACTCAAGTTTGAGTTCGATGTGAGACCCCCGGAGATGAAAGGGGACATGTACGAGCGAGCCTACCGAGTTGCTCTAGCAGAGCTGGCACTTAAGAAAGAGCCAAGCAAGGGTAAGGGCAAAGGACGAGCTGAGTCTGGTACGGCAGATGATAAGAAGAATTATGAGGAAAAGGAATATCACTCTCGATGAGGGAAGAATCAAACTCGTGGGACAGAGCATTACAGTCGCGGAACCGAGCACAAGGAGGACAAAGTAGACAATTTCACCCCGTTGACTAGGACGAGGAAAGAAATTATGAATGTAGTCGAGCTAGATCCGCCTCGTCCCATGCAAGGACACGAGGAGTCCAGGCGAGCTTCGGGAAAATGGTGTTCCTTCCACAGAGATTATGTCCATGAAACAGAGAGTTGCTTGGCTCTGAAAAAGGCTATTCAGCAGCGAGTTGATTTGGGGGAGCTGGACCGATTCCTAAAAAAGGATGGTAAAAGGGTACGTGAGTACAAAGGGAAGCCTGACGAGCACTACCATGAGCGGGATCCTCATAAGAAAATTGGTGTCATTAGTGACGAGGCGTTGTCCATCACGGCCCTGAAAAGCCAGATCTACAGTCTAAAAAAGGTCCCTTTTGTCCCCGCGTGGAACAACAATAAGGAAGAAACCATTTCCTTCTCCCCCAACGAGCTAGCAGCCAGTCGGACCGCCCGGGAGCAACCCATCGTGTTGGAAGGGCTAATTGACAATTGCATTATGGATAGACTCCTTGTTGATACGGGAGCAGCCAGAGATGTCCTTTTCTATAAAAGTTTCAAAGACATGGAGCTATTCGATAGTATGCTCGTGCCATATGCTGGTCGTTTGGAAGGATTTACTAACCACAAGGTCGATGTCAAAGGCACCGTAGAGTTATTGGTTGAGCTCGGCACGATCCCATATAAGGTGCAAGAGATGGTAACGTTCATGGTCATCGACGTCAGTAGCTATTATCACGCTATCTTGGGAATTCCTAGCCAAGTGAGACTGGGCATGGTCGTCTCCCTGCCCCATCAACGCGTCAAGTTCCCTACGCCAGCTGGAGTGGGGTGCCTACGAGGAAGAGCCAGAGAATTCTTGGAATAAGTTGTAGAAACGAGGAAGGCCAAGAGGAAGTATGAGCTAGATACTCCCGAAAAAAGCATCACTATCTCAAAAACTATCAAAACAAGAGAAGCCATGAACATTGGAGTAATCAAAGAAGTGAATACCAATGAGGAAATTGCCAGGGAAATTGCTGATCTCAAAAAGGAGGTAACCAGCAGAATCAAGGAGGAGGCACTGGGCATTATTATCGAGGAAGTGGAGAAAATAGCGGACATCATCGTGGATACCCTGCAATTTAGGGAAAGGCCCGAATTGAAGCCTATTGATGAGCTAGAGGAGGTCGTTATCAACCCCTCTTTCCCCGAACAGAAAGTTAAGATTGGAAAGCAGCTGACTCCAGGAGAACGAGCCAACCTGCTTAATCTTATGCGCGCTAGCACCGACATCTTCGCATGGCAGGTGGAAGATATGAGAGGAATTAGGGAAGAGATAGCAATGCACAAGCTAAATGTTGACCCAGGATTCAAGCCACTTAAACAAAAGCGGAGAGCATTTTCATCCGACAAACAGCAGGCCATCAGAGAGGAAGTAAACAAGATGCTGCGGGCTGGGATAATCAAGGAGGCCTACTACCCATCGTGGTTGGCAAACGTGGTCATGGTAAAGAAAGCCAATAAAAAATGGAGGATGTGCGTGGACTTTACCAACCTCAACAAGGCCTGTCCCAAGGATTGCTTCCCCTTACCAAGGATCGATAAGCTCGTTGACTCTATTGCTGGTCATAAGACCCTAAGCTTTCTGGACGCCTATTCAGGATACCAGCAGATAAAGATGGCCAACCAAGATATTGAGAACCGCCTTCCAGACAAGCGAGGGTACCTACTGCTACAAAAAGATACCTTTTGGACTAAAAAATGCAAGAGCCACCTACCAGCGGATGGTGAGCAGAGTCTAAAGCCCAACTCGACAGAAATATGGAGGCGTATGTGGACGACATGGTAATCAAAACCAAGGAAGGGTACCACTGCCCTGACCTGTTTGAAACGTTCTCAACTCTCCGTGCTAATGGGATGAAATTAAACCCGAGCAAGTGCATGTTCGGAGTCACCGCGGGGAAATTCCTGGGTTTTATGGTCTCTCAAAGAGGAATTGAAGCAAACCCAAAAAAGATCTCTGCGCTCCTAAACATGAAGGAACCAACCTCAGTCAAGGAAGTTCAAAGTCTCAATGGTCGGGTAGCAGCATTAGGTCGGTTCATTGCCAAGTCGGCCGAACGATCTCTCCCATTCTTTAAAACTCTCAAAGGTGGTAAGGAATTCAAATGGACGGATGAGTGATCTAAGGCTTTCCGAGAGTTAAAGGTATACTTGAGTCAACCGCCAATACTTAGCAGCCCAGTTCTAGGGGAGACTTTGTACGTCTATCTGGACGCAACTAACTGAGCTGTAGCAGCAATCCTAGCGAGGGAGGACAAGGGAATGAAGCATGTATTCTACATTAGCAAAGCATTGAATGATGTTGAAGCCCACTATTTCAACGCGAAAAAATTGGCATACGCATTGGTAATTGCTGCTCGAAAACTGAGAGCATACTTTTCCGCCCACCTGGTTGTGGTTTATACCAATGCTCCATTGAGAAAAATAATGCACAAGCCCGACAGTTCAGTCTGGTTACTCAATTGGTCGATCGAACAGACTGAGTTCGACATCCCCTACCAGCCGAGAAAAACTCTCCAGGCTCAATCTCTAGCAGACTTTATAGTAGAGACGACCTACAGTCTTGACGGCGATCTACCCCCTCCAGAACTCGAACCCGTTCAAACGGGAAACACTATACCATTTGATTGCTGGCAACTTTTCACTGATGGGTCGGCGGCTAAGAATTGTGGTGCGGGAGTAATCCTGCTCGAGCCCGGGAGCAGCGAGGGCATCGAAAAAGTCATGAGATTCAACTTCTCAACCTTGAACAATCAGGCTGATTACGAGGCATTGATATCAGGGATCGACCTGGCCAAGCATATGGGAATTACCAAGTTACAAGTTCACACCGATTCTCAGCTCGTTGCGAACCAGTTAAAAGGGGAGTATGAGGCCATCAATCCTGTCCTCTCGAAGTACAAAGACTTGGTCTTAGAGTTAGCAAGGACTTTTGATTTTTGGTAGATCGTCCAGGTAGCTCGAAAGGACAATGCCCGAGCAGACTTACTCTCTAAACTGGCGATAATGGAAACCGAGGAGATAGATCAGCCCAAATGGATCGAATTTTTGGAGAAACCGGCTATTGAAAAAGCCCAAATAATGGAGATTGGTGATGCAAGAGCACTACCCAGCTGGGTTGACGACCTCAAGAATTTCATTGAGAGAGAAGAACTCCCCAAGGATGGAGAAAAGGTGAAGATGGTGAAAAGGAAATCTCCTCGTTTCACTGTAGTAGAGGGCGTATTGTACAGGAGGTCGTTTGTCAAGCCACTATTAAGATGTGTGCCCCCCGAGCAGACTCTGAGCCTGATGGAGGAAGTACATGAGGGGGTATGTGAGGGCCATCCAGGCGCTAGGACCTTGGCAGAGAAAATCATAACTATGGGCTATTACTAGCCCACGACGAGGAGGGAGGCCGTTGAATATGTCAAAAAGTGTGATAAAGTGCCAGAGATATGCGGACATTCCCCGAGTCCCTGCCACCGAACAAACTCATGTCGTTGGTTGTTGGCCATTCCATATGTGGGGAATAGACATGATTGGACCGTTCCCCTTGGCCTGAGGGAAACTGAAATATGCCGTGGTGACAGTTGACTACTTTACAAAATGGATAGAAGACAAGGAACTGGCAGAAATCACTGAGGAAAACTTGCTGAATTTCGTGCACGATCATATATGGTGCCGCTTTGGAGTGCCTAAGCACATTGTTTCAGATAGGGGCTTGCAATTCTCAGACCAGTTCACCACCGAATGTGCTCGCCTCGGGGTTAAACACATGAAGTCATCAGTATCATACCCCCAAAGGGAATGGCCAGGCCGAGGCTGCAAACAAGCTAGTGATTACGCCCTTTACAGAAATCTGACAGGACGAGCTGGAAAATGGGTTGATGAACTCCCCCTCGCCCTTTGGGCAATTCGGACCACGACCAGGGGACCCACTGGAGAAACCCCCTTTGGTCTGACGTACGGTTTGGAAGCCATGGCTCCCGCCGAGCTCGCACTCCCCACAGCTAGGGTATCTTTCTTCGACGAGGGCTTAAATGAAATAAGGAGGAGAACCGATCTAGACTTGCTTGATGAAAGGAGACTAGATGCTCACCTCAGATCATTGAACTATAAGCATAGAACTAAGAAGTATCACGACCAGAAGGTGAGGAAAAGGACTTTCCAGGTCGGCGATTGGGTCCTACGAAAGATCGAAGTGGCGAGCAGAAAAACCCAGCAGAACAAACTCTCTCCCAACTGGGAAGGTCCTTTTGTCGTGACAAGAATAGTGCGAGAGGGAACACACATACTGGCCACTCCAGAAGGTCGTGAGCTCAAAAACCCATGGCACTCCACCAACCTCAGAAAATACTATCACTAGCAACTAGAATGATTCTTTGTTTAGACTATTTGGCAAGGATAGCTCTTTTTCGAGCACTTGTATGTTCGTCGTTCTATGATTCGGAGGATAGCCCCTTTTAGGGCACTCTTAATGGAAATATCATTTTCAAAATTTTCTATATCCATTGGTTAAGTCCTGCCCCGAGCAAGCAACACACAACTCGTTCCAAACGAGCTCAAGCCTTGCTCTAAGCGAGCACATTGGTTAAGTCCTGCCCCGAGCAAGAAACACACACAACTCATTCCAAACGAGCTCAAGACTTGATCTAAGCAAGCATAATGGTTAAGTCTTGCCCCGAGCAGGCAACACACAACTCGTTCCAAACGAGCTCAATCCTTGCTCTAAGCAAGCATAATAGTTAAGTCATGCCCCGAGCAGGCAACACACAACTCGTTCCAAACGAGCTCAAGCCTTGCTCTAAGCAAGCACATTGGTTAAGTCCTGCCCCGAGCAAGCAACACACACAACTCGTTCCAAACGAGCTCAAGCCTTGCTCTAAGAAAGCACATTGGTTAAGCCCTGCCCCGAGTTAGAGCAAGCAGCACACTACTCGTTTCAAACGAGTTGACTCCAGGACTCACCTGATGATCATCTTACAACAAGTAGACACAGCAAGACAATAACAAGTAAACACAGCAAGACAATAACAACTTAAAAAGAGGCTTCATTCACTATGGGGGCCAATAGTCGACCCCAGTGGCTTACATAATAACAGATAAACTCCGAAAAGAAAAGCGCTAAACTAAAGTGGCTTGCTCGTCGCCTTCTCCAGACAATTCATTTATCATGGCCTTATTTTCTTCATGGGCACGCTCAGCTTCCCTCTTGGCTAGAACAGTATCAACATTCACAGGCAAAAGCTCAGGAGCGACCCAAGGCTCTTTCTTGTCAGTCTCATCCTCGCCGGCTAACTGGTCCAGCTCGTCTTCATTAAAGGGAATCATGGCATGGGCATTACGGCCGAATTCGTTAAATTGCACATTAGATGACTCCACCAGATCGGCCAAAATCTTGGGGTCTTGGGGGAGAAACCCTCGACCGTAGGCATCCCTCAACCCGTGCCTATGACCGGACTTCCAGAAAGGATAAGCTTTGGCCACCAACTTCTCCTCGTACTCCTCAGATTTCTCATACTCGTCAATGATGGACTCTTTGCTTAACGAGATGGACGAAGCGAGCTGCTCCTTTAGCCGAGAAAATTCCTATTCCAGATCGTTGATGCGAGCTTGAGCCTCCCTGGTACGACCCATAGAAAGACTCAATTCCTCCTAAACTTTCACCACCCGTTCTGTCACGACCCGAAAACCCGTCTCTATTTTCTTGGTAATAAAATGATTATTTATTTATTTAATTGCTTAATTAATTATTTGAATTATTTATTTGGATAATTATGTGTGCATTTTATGTTTCATAATATTTTATGCCTAGCATTTTATTTGGGTCATTTGTGCTAGTGTAGTGTTTGGGTCTTAGTTGTTAGTAGGGAGTATTGTAGTTGAGTTAGTAAGTGGAGGAAGGGGCTTAAGTGTAACTTTTCAAAAATAATTTTAGCTACTCCCTCCCTACTCTTCCTTCTCCCTCACTCTCTTCCTCACCCTACTCCCTCTCTCCCTGCATTCTCTCTCTCCTCCATAGCCAAGAAAGGTAATATTTCTCTCTCCCTTCTCTCTTCATTTTCATCCTCTTCCTCTCATCTTTTCTTAGTGCTCATTTTACAAAATGTATTTAGATCGTCGATAGGATCGCAAAGAACCAAAAATATTTGAATTCCGTCATCTTTGAGAAAATCCGGGTAAGTTGCTTTTCCCCCATTTATGCTAAAAATGTTCATCCTATGCTTAGATGATACTATGATTACCATTTATTGCTTCTTTGGTTGATTTTGAGATGATTTACATTTTGTTCATTTTTGTGAAATTTGGTATTTGAATCATCCTTGATTGAGGTTTTCTAGTTGATGTTCTAGGAGTTCTTTAGCTTCCAAATGGTGAGGGAACTTTAGTTTATATGTTGGTAGTGTTAGTCTTTAGTTTAGTTTGAAATGGTGAAGATTTGGGTTTGGTTTGATCTTGGGTTGAAAATGGTAGAAACCCAGGAGTTTTGGCCGGAAATTGCCCCTCCGGGCAAGGGGGCGCGCGCACCCTTTGGGAGGGGGCGTGCGTACCCTTATGCCCCTTGGTAATAAAACCTTCTGATCATGAAGGGCGCTCGCACCATTTTCTTGAGGGCGTGCGCTCCCTCTTTATTTCAAAACTCAAAAACCTTCTGATGCCATGGGGCGCGCACCCTTTTCACACGTGCGCGCGCACCCTCCCCTTGACCCTTTTGCAAAAACCTTCTGATCCTCTAGGGCGCGTGCACCCTTTCTGCGTGGGCGTGCGCCCCCTCCTCTGTACAAGCCCTGAGCTTCACCCTCTTGTACTCATCGCAGACAATCTTCGATAATTCATAACTCCCTCATCCGGACTCCGTTTTAGGTGTATAAGTTATCGTTTTAAAGCTCTCATTGAGCTCTTCGAGATGAGTTGTCACGACCCAAAAACCCGTCTCTAAATTCTAGCATTAATTAATTATTATATTTAATTATTCGATTATTTATTTATGTGCGCATTTTATATCTTATAATATTAAGTTGTGTCTAGCATTATTTGGGTGATATTGTGTTAAGTGTGAAATAGGGGAATGAAATGAACAGAGGGTTATTTGGGGTTTATTTGCGTTAGTTAGAAGCGAAGGGGCTGAAGTGTAACATTTCTTTTAATATCCTCCTTCTTCTTCCTCCTCCTCCCTCACTTTCTAATTTTCCCAGCTCATTTCTCTCTCTCTCCTCAAAAGAAAAAGAGGTAAGTTTTCCTCTTCCTTCTCTCTTCATTTTATCTATCTTCCTCTCATCTTTTCTTAAATCTCATTGAATGAAATGTGTTTAGATCGTCGATAGGATCGTGGGGAACTAAAAATATTCGAGTTCCGTCACCTTTGAGAAAATTCGGATAAGTTACTTTCCCCCCATTCATGTTAAAAATGTTCATCTTTAACTCCCTTGGTGCTCTAGTTGATATATATGTCCTCTTTGTTTGATTTGGAACTTATTTGCAAATTATCCATATTTTTTTTTGTGTAATTTGGGTGTTTGAATCACCTCTTGGATTGGGTGTTCTAGATGTGGTTTTATGAGCCATTTTAGGTTTATAAGTTGCTAGGGTACCTTGGTATTGCTATCTAGAAGTGTTATTCTTGGGGCATTTGAGTTTGGGTATGAAAATGGTGTTTTTGTGTTAATTTCGGATTGAAGAACCCAGGAAGAAGTTCTGGGTTTGCTGTTCTTCCTTGGAGGCGCGCGCATCCCCTGCGTATGAGGCACGCGCACCCTCCTCTCCTCCAATCTTGAATTTCCCACTGTCGGATGGAGGCGCACGCATCATTTTCTTGGAGGCGCGCGCACCCTTTCCATTTTAAATCTTCTATTTGTGACTGATTTCAGGAGGCGCGCGCATCCCCTTGTTTGAGGCGCGCGCACCCCCCTCCCCTGTTGTGAAATTTATTCCTTCCTTGTCCAATCTTTCAAGGGCCATAACTTTCTCATCCGAACTCCGTTTTGGACGAGTAAACTGTCATTTTAAAGCTCTTCTAGAGTACTTCGAGATGAGGTGGTTTATTTAGGTGAGTTTCAGGTTTATATTGTGTTGAGATTTCATTTAGTGTCTTATGACAAAGTGTTTAGAATCGGTCCGTTGTAATCAAGTTGGGAATATCGGTTTGTGTGGTTTCGCGTTGGTTCCTTTGTGAATAAATGGGTTATGGAATTTAGTTATGGATTATTGGAAAATGTGGGAACACTTTCATAATGAGCGGACGTTTGGGATAGTTTTAATGATAGTCAGTGTGCTATTTGGGGAATGACCATTTAGGTAGTACTCTCTATGGGTAACTCGCGTGTATCATGTTAGGATGCGTTTGATATGGATCCTTGTCCTAGAATCATTTCGTTTTAATGATTTGTATTGTTGGGCTTTTATGAGCAATTCCATTCCTGTTATTGAACTCTTTTATGAGGAACTTCTTGCTATCTATGTTGTTAAACTCTTAATGAGTAATCGTTGTATCTTTATGGTGATTTGTGTTATGGTTCCCTACTTTGGAACCCTTTTGATGTTTATAAAGCTAGTATTCATTACTTAGCATTATTGAAAGTCCAGCTGGTTAAATTGTGTATCGAGTCAGGCAATGGATAATGCTATAATGGCACGAGCCAAGTCCAGTATAGCATCGCCCATTGGTCCTTATGTCCTTATCCAGATTGGCCTTGGTTGGGATGAGCTAGATCCGTTGTGGGTATTCTAGCTAATCGTTTTGGAGCATGACTTTGTGGCATGACTCCCGCCCCTTGTGGCACTTTACATTGTTATTGGTTCCGGTACCGGGTTATCGTCTTCAGCTTTTATGCTACTATGAAGATGGTTTGTTTGATTGATGGGTTGATTGGTCGCTTCTGACTGGGGTTTTCTCTTCGGCTTTTATGCTACTGTGAAGATATGGATTGGTTGATTGTTGAAGCTGCGCAGCGACCCTTTAATTGGTTCTATCAGTTGGGAAACCTTGGCTAATATCCTTTGTTATGTGTTTACTTTCCGCTGCTATATGTTGACTGTTATTTGTTACATGCTATGTGATATTTATCATTGTTTATTGCTTATTGCATTATAGCATGTCATGTAGTTGCATTAGTAACTTACTGAGATTTTATCTCACCCCGTTTATTTCCATCTATGTTTTTCCTTAAACCCCCCCCCCCCGCAGGAGGAAAAGGATTAGGATTCGCGGATCGAGGAGGACGTCGAGAGAATTGAGATTTTGGGGCAGGTTGTTATGGATCGGTTTTTGGGGATAGTTTTACCATTATTGACGTCATTAAGAATTGTATATTTTATTCTTTTGGATCTAAGCTGTGGAGCTTATGTTAGATGTACTTTGTTGATTTAAACTTGGATTTGTAAAACCTTGTGTTATCATCTTTTGGTTCAAAATGGAATTTTTAACTTCTATATTTTAGAGTTTTGGTTTTAAAGTCGACGTCCAGCTCGCGTATTCCGGACCCGCGGGTTCGGGGTCGCGACAGTTGGTATCAGAGCTATGGCATTAGCTATAAGTATATGTATAGGTGGATTAGTATGACCTAGGAGGGTAGTGTGTTCGGAGTGAGTAACAATTGTTGTTTTATGCAGGTACTTGTTTGAAATGGCTCGAAGGAGAAGTGGTGAAAGTAATACCGGTAATGCAAATCAGAATGAAACAAGGGATGAAGCCCGTGCAATGTTTCAGGGCATGTTTGAGGTGGCCATGAAGGCCATACATGATCAAGGTCCGAGGGTAGAACAAGCACCACCACCCCGCTACGGATTGGAACAATTTCTGAAATTGAAACCGGTTGAGTTCAATGGGGAACCCGATGTAAGGAAGGCCGAGCTATGGATTGAGTCGATGGAGAAAATTTATGATGTCTTTGGTTGCACCGATGAAGACAAGGTCCGGTTTGCGGCTTATAAACTTGTGGGTGCCGCCGAGCATTGGTGGAAGGGTGTTAAAGCGAGTTGGGATGATACTCATACAGTGTATGCATGGGAATTGTTTGTGCGAAAGTTCAAGGAGCATTTCATTCCGGTAGTGGATCAAAACCGAAAGGAGATCGAGCTGCTCAACTTGGAGTAAGGTTTGTTGTCTATAGCTCAGTACTCGGCTAAGTTCACAGAATTAGCCAGGTACTGTGACTATCTCGTGAGGACTAAGGAACATAAAGCCATGAGATTCATCCGCGGTTTAAAGACATCCATCCGTACTCAGCTTATTGCCCAGAAGATTGTGACCTTCCAGGATGCGGTAGACCGGGCATACTTGATCGAGCAAGATATTGGGGAGCATAAGAGGAAGACTGAGGTTGCAAATACGGGTAAACAAGTAAGCCATGCTAAATCTCAACCACAACACCGTTCAGATAACCGAGGTAATTTGGAGCACCATCTCAGTTTAAGGAACAAACCGCGCTAGGGAATCCGGGTACTACTCCGGGGAAACAAGGTAGGTGGCTTTGCACTTACTGTCAGAGGGAAGGCCATTTGGAGGATAAGTGTTGGAAGAAGCAGGGAAAATGTATCAATTGTGGTCAACTGGGTCACTTCATAAAAGATTGTCCGAGGTTTAAGGTTCAATCATCAGGAACAGGAACCAGTACTTCACCGGGTCAGAAGATAGATGCTTCGGGGAACCCTAAGGTATAGGGCAGAGTAATTGCGATCAATCAGCACTTACCAGGTAACGGATAAATTTTAGGAGGTATTATTTTGCGTCGTGAGAGCGAGCGCGTGCATTTTAGGATCATCGCATTTATGTGTTTCTGTGCATTTAGTTGCATTTATTTCTTATGAGTCTTTGACTTATGTGTTGTAGGTGTCTACTCCTATGGAGGATTTTAGGGTATCTGATGAAGTCTTATGTGCTTATGATGTGCTTAAGTATGGTTATGTCTCACCTGCTAAATTAGCCATGTTGCTATTACAAGATTTTGATGTTACTATTGCTTTAGTCTATTGTTGTAGGGGGATTGTTATATTCTCCATTCCTAATTTCTTAAAACTATTTGAGACCGTTCCTTTGGGTAGAGTTATACCTATCTTTTCTTAATTGAAATCCGAGTATTTAGTTTCGGTCAATTTGTTGGGTGTATTTATCATTCGTAAGATTTTCATTTTCTTCCGAATAGTACCTAGTGTTTGAGGAGAAGCTTGGGGTTAAATTGCATTGTTGTGGTACAAGGTTGTAGTACTGATAATTAGATCAATATCTATATTGTAACGGTTGAGTTGTAAAAGTTGAGGATTCAACCGAGGGTTTCTTGTTAAGAGATTTTGTTTACTTTTTAGTACATCTCCGTGAGTACATCGGGATTGATTAGTATGGAGGGATGCGTGAATTGTTATGGCTAATGAGTGTATAGTGGAATTTATAATCGATAATGGTGGTAAGCGTGTTAAGTTAGAAAGGACTAATAAGTACATTTTGGGAGAGTAACAATTTCTCGATCTATGTTAAAGGCATTTTGAATTTTGGTTAGATAGTGGTCCTATGGTCCTAAATCTCTCCTTGGTGGCGTTTCGCGATTTGGACCAAGGGTATGTGAAGAAAGTTGAGTATCAATATTTGGGCATAATTAAAGAATATTGTGATTTGGTAATGGATCTATTGGAATGAGGCTAGCTAATTGGTTTATTATTTTGGTAGTACCATTGAGCTTAAGTATCATTAAGTTAATAAATGTATGCGTGAGAGACTAACTGGGGTTAGCTATTGAATTTAGGGTTCGTTGATTTCCTTTGGGTATATGAGCACGGATTATAACTTAAATGGGAGTTAGAGAAAATCTTTTGAAGATGAAATTTGGATCGTTCTGCGGACTATTGAGTATATTGAATTGTTTAGGCTTCAAGACCGGATTAATGAAGGGATGAGAGTATAACATAGATTTAAGTGGACACTTTGTACGAGAAATTTTGGGGTTTGTATGGTACTATTAATTTAAGGTGTTAACTCAAAGTGAAGACACTATAATGGTAATCCATAGAGATATAGCCATTTCGATGAATATTATGGAAATAGAAATTTCTTTAGCCTTTTATATTTTAAAAGCTAATTAGGCTCGGGATGGTGATATTTTGAATTTCTGGGGAATACTACTAAGTATGCGATTTACAAAAGGAAACACCTTTGCAGTGTAATTAAAGTTATGAATAAGGTGAGCTTGGGATATCTCGAGAGTTATGTTTGGGAGCAATTGGGATTCTCCAATTTTGATTATAGATTCTAATTAGTAGTGAAGGTTATGATTGAAGGAAGTTATGTGCGAGAGGTCGTGGTATTGTGAACATTATTTAGGGTTACTACGTGGTGGTTTAGAATGGATGATTGAGGAATTTGGGAAATGACGGAACTATCGTATTAATGGCTACTTGATCATTCGGGTAAGTATCTTTAAAATTCGGGACGAATTTTCTTTTAAGGTGGAGTGAATGTCACGACCCGAAAATCCGTCTCTAAATTCTAGCATTAATTAATTATTATATTTAATTATTCGATTATTTATTTATGTGCGCATTTTATATCTTATAATATTAAGTTGTGTCTAGCATTATTTGGGCGATATTGTGTTAAGTGTGAAATAGGGGAATGAAATGAACAGAGGGTTATTTGGGGTTTATTTGCGTTAGTTAGAAGCGAAGGGGCTGAAGTGTAACATTTTTTTTAATATCCTCCTTCTTCTTCCTCCTCCTCCCTCACTTTCTAATTTTCCCAGCTCATTTCTCTCTCTCTCCTCAAAAGAAAAAGAGGTAAGTTTTCCTCTTCCTTCTCTCTTCATTTTATCTATCTTCCTCTCATCTTTTCTTAAATCTCATTGAATGAAATGTGTTTAGATCGTCGATAGGATCGTGGGGAACTAAAAATATTCGAGTTCCGTCACCTTTGAGAAAATCCGGGTAAGTTACTTTCCCCCCATTCATGTTAAAAATGTTCATCTTTAACTCCCTTGGTGCTCTAGTTGATATATATGTCCTCTTTGTTTGATTTGGAACTTATTTGCAAATTATCCAAAAAAAAATGTGTAATTTGGGTGTTTGAATCACCTCTTGGATTGGGTGTTCTAGATGTGGTTTTATGAGTCATTTTAGGTTTATAAGTTGCTAGGGTACCTTGGTATTGCTATCTAGAAGTGTTATTCTTGGGGCATTTGAGTTTGGGTATGAAAATGGTGTTTTTGTGTTAATTTCGGATTGAAGAACCCAGGAAGAAGTTCTGGGTTTGCTGTTCTTCCTTGGAGGCGCGCGCATCCTCTGCGTATGAGGCGCGCGCACCCTCCTCTCCTCCAATCTTGAATTTCCCACTGTCGGATGGAGGCGCACGCATCATTTTCTTGGAGGCGCGCGCACCCTTTCCATTTTAAATCTTCTATTTGTGACTGATTTCAGGAGGCGCGCGCATCCCCTTGTTTGAGGCGTGCGCACCCCCCTCCCCTGTTGTGAAATTTATTCCTTCCTTGTCCAATCTTTCGAGGGCCATAACTTTCTCATCCGAACTCCGTTTTGGACGAGTAAACTATCATTTTAAAGCTCTTCTAGAGTACTTCGAGATGAGGTGGTTTATTTAGGTGAGTTTCAGGTTTATATTGTGTTGAGATTTCATTTAGTGTCTTATGACAAAGTGTTTAGAATCGGTCCGTTGTAATCAAGTTGGGAATATCGGTTTGTGTGGTTTCGCCTTGGTTCCTTTGTGAATAAATGGGTTATGGAATTTAGTTATGGATTATTGGAAAATGTGGGAACACTTTCATAATGAGCGGATATTTGGGATACTTTTAATGATAGTCATTGTGCTATTTGGGGAATGACCATTTGGGTAGTACTCTCTATGGGTAACTCGCGTGTATCATGTTAGGATGCGTTTGATATGGATCCTTGTCCTAGAATCATTTCGTTTTAATGATTTGTATTGTTGGGCTTTTATGAGCAATTCCATTCCTGTTATTGAACTCTTTTATGAGGAACTTCTTGCTATCTATGTTGTTAAACTCTTAATGAGTAATCGTTGTATCTTTATGGTGATTTGTGTTATAGTTCCCTACTTTGGAACCCTTTTGATGTTTATAAAGCTAGTATTCATTACTTAGCATTATTGAAAGTCCAGCTGGTTAAATTGTGTATCGAGTCAGGCAATGGATAATGCTATAATGGCACGAGCCAAGTCCAGTATAGAATCGCCTATTGGTCCTTATGTCCTCATCCAGATTGGCCTTGGTTGGGGTGAGCTAGATCCGTTGTGGGTATTCTAGCTAATCGTTTTGGAGCATGACTTTGTGGCATGATTCCCGCCCCTTGTGGCACTTTACATTGTTATTGGTTCCGGTACCGGGTTATCGTCTTCAGCTTTTATGCTACTATGAAGATGGTTTGTTTGATTGATGGTTGATTGGTCGCTTCTGACTGGGGTTTTCTCTTCGGCTTTTATGCTACTGTGAAGATATGGATTGGTTGATTGTTGAAGCTGCGCAGCGACCCTTTAATTGGTTCTATCAGTTGGGAAACCTTGGCTAATATCCTTTGTTATGTGTTTACTTTCCGCTGCTATCTGTTGACTGTTATTTGTTACATGCTATGTAATATTTATCATTGTTTATTGCTTATTGCATTATAGCATGTCATGTAGTTGCATTAGTAACTTACTAAGATTTTATCTCACCCCGTTTATTTCCATCTATGTTTTTCCTTAACCCCCCCCCCCCCCCCCCCCCGCTGGAGGAAAAAGATTAGGATTCGCGGATCGAGGAGGACGTCGAGAGAATTGAGATTTTGGGGCAGGTTGTTATGGATCGTTTACATTATTTAAATGTATAACCTTTTGGGGATAGTTTTACCATTATTGACGTCATTAAGAATTGTATATTTTATTCTTTTGGATATAAGCTGTGGAGTTTATGTTAGATGTACTTTGTTGATTTAAACTTGGATTTGTAAAACCTTGTGTTATCATCTTTTGGTTCAAAATGGAATTTTTAACTTCTATATTTTAGAGTTTTGGTTTTAAAGTCGACGTCCAGCTCGCGTATTCCGGACCCGCGGGTTCGGAATCGCGACATGAGTGAGTAGTTTTGGTTGTGTGCTTGAGTTAACTGGGTCCTTTGTGATCAAATGTGATATGGGAATTGTGTTATCATTGTTGAGATTATTAGAACACTTTAATTGTGTATTGTTGGTTCATTTCACTTTCTTGGTGACTTCTTGATAAGGTTCCCTACTTTGGAATCAGTGGTTGTTTATTGTGCTAGTATTTTATTACTTAGCCTTTATTTGGAAGTCCAGCTGGTATTTGTGGTTGTGTCGGGCGATGGGAAAGATTATAATGGTACGAGCCAAGTTCATTATAATGTTGACCATTGTTTTGCCCATATTTTCCTCTTCCAGATTGGCCTTGGAACGAGATGAGCTAGCTTCCATTGTGGAGTAGTCTAGCTAACTTTTTGGAGTATGACTTTGTGACATATCTCCCGTCCTTTGTGACATGTTACTTGATTATTGTTCCGGTACCAGGGTTTTCTCTTCGGCTTTCATGCTGCTATGAAGATGTTGATTGGTTGATTGTTGAAGCTGCGCAGCGATCCTTTATTTGGGTCTATCGGTTTGGAAACCTTGGCTAATATCCTTTGTTAATTGTTTATTTCCGCTGCTATCTGTTATCTGATAACTGTTATGTGCTACATGGATTATTGTACTGTTTATTGCTTATTCCATATTAGCATGTCATGTAGTTGCATTAGTAACTTATTGAGATTTATCTCACCCCTTCTTCTTTTGTCTTTGTTTTCCTTAACCCCCCCCCCCCAGGTGGAAAGGATTAGACTCGCTGATCACGAGACAGGACGTCGAGTGTGGATATAGCTTTTGGGGAAGGTTGTTATTCGGTTTGCATTATTTAAATGTATAACCTTGGGATAGTGTCACCAAACAATGACGTCATTAAGAATTGTATATTTTATATTGTTGGGGTATAAGCTTGTGGAGCTTATGTTAGTTGTATTTTGTTGCTATTAAACTTGAATTATAAACCTTGTATCACCTTTTGGCATTAAAATGGAATTTTTATCTTCGTATCTTTGGTGTTTTGGTTCTAAGTCGACGTCCAGCTCGCGTACTCCGGGCCCGCGGGGTCGGGGTCGCGACAGTTGGTATCAGAGCTATGGCTTAGCTCTAAGTATAAGTATAGGTGGATTAGTATGACCTAGGAGGGTAGTTGTGTTCGGAGTGAGTAACGGTTGATGTTTTATGCAGGTAATTGTCAGAATGGCTAGAAGGAGGACAGGTGAAAGTTCTAGTGGGGCTCAGAATCAGAATGACCTTCTGGAAGAGAACCGTGTAATGTTTCAGGGCATGTTTGAGGCGGCCATGAAGGCCATACATGACCAAGGTCCGAGAGTAGGACAAGCACCACCTCCTCGATATGGTTTGGAGCAATTCTTGAAACTGAAACCGGCGGAGTATAATGGGGAACCCGATGTGAAGAAGGCCGAGCTATGGATAGAATCGATGGAGAAAATTTACGATGTCTTTGGTTGCACCGATGAGGACAAGGTCCGGTTCGCGGCCTATAAGCTTGTAGATGCCGTCGAGCATTGGTGGAAAGGGGTTAAAGCGAGTTGGGATGATACCCATACAGTGTATGCATGGGAATTGTTTGTGCGGAAATTCAAGGAGCATTTCATCCCGGTAGTAGATCAAAACCGAAAAGAGATCTAGCTTCTCAACTTGGAGCAAGGTTTGCTGTCTATAGCCCAGTACTCGGCTAAGTTCACAGAATTAGCCCGGTACTGTGACTATCTTGTGAGGACTGAGGAGCAGAAAGCCATGAGGTTCATCCGCGGTTTGAAGACATCCATCCGTACTCAGCTTATAGCCCAGAGGATTGTAACATTCCAGGATGCGGTAGACCGTGCATACTTAATCGAACAAGACATTGGAGAACATAAGAGGAAAACCGAGGCATCGAATGCGGGTAAACAAGGAAGCCATGCTAAATCTCAACCACAACACCGTTCAGATAACCGAGGTAATTCGGGAGCACCATCTCAGTTTAAGGGACAACCCGCACCGAGGAATCCGGGTACTACTCCGGGGAATCAGAATAGTAAGCCTTGTACCTATTGTCAGAGGGAAGGCCATTCGGAGGATAGGTTTTGGAAGAAACAGGGTAAATGTACCAATTGTGGTCAAATGGGGCACTTTGCGAGAGATTGCCCGAGGAGTAGAGGACAACCATCCGGGTCAGGATTGGTACTACTCAGGGTCAGAAAAGAGATGCTGCGGGAAAGCCCAAGGTCCAAGGAAGGGTATTTGCCATGAATCAACAACAAGCTACCGATGATCCATCCGTTATTGGAGGTATTGTTTCTGTGTCTAATGTGAGCGCACGTGCGTTAGTAGATCCAGGATCATCGCATTCTTACATATCTGTGCAATTTTCTTCTATGCTAAATGCTGCATTTGAGTCTTTACCTTATGTGCTAGAGGTGTCGACCCCTATAGGAGAATGCTTGATATCTGATAGAGTATTTCGTGCTTGTGATGTGGTTATTTGTGGTCGTGTCTTATGTGCGGACTTGGTAGTCCTTCCAATTCAATACTTTGATGTTATTTTGGGTATGGATTGGTTTAGCAAGTTTCATGCTTCTGTTGATTGTCGTAAGAAAGTTGTTACTTTTTCTATTCCCGACGTGCCTAAGTTTATTTTTGAGGCTAGTCCTTTGAGTAGAAATGTTCGTTTAATTTCTTATGTGAAAGCGAGAAAATTATTGCATCGTGGTTGTGAGGGTTACTGGCTAGTGTGTTAGACACCAAGAAGGAATCCCCTGGTTTGGAAAGTGTTCGGGTGGTACGGGAATTTCCCGATGTTTTCTCTTCCGAATATAATATGCCTCCCGATCGGGAGATAGAGTTTTGTATAGACCTTTTGCCGGGTACAACTCCGATTTCAAAAGCACCGTATAGAATGGCTCCAGCAGAGTTGAAGGAACTAAAGGTTCAGTTGCAAGAGTTGCTTGATCGAGGGTTTATCCGTCCTAGTGTTTCCCGTGGGGAGCACCGGTTTTGTTTGTGAGAAATAAAGATGGTTCGTTGAGACTGTGTATTGATTACCGGAAGTTGAATCAGTGACGGTGAAGAATAAATACCCTCTACCGCATATTGATGATTTGTTCGATCAACTTCAAGGCTCAGTTGTGTTTTCTAAACTTGATTTGAGGAGTGGGTACCATCAACTGAAGATTCGATCGGATGATGTTCAGAAGACTGCTTTTCGCACCCGGTACGGTCATTATGAATTCTTGGTTATGCCGTTTGGGTTGACTAATGCACCCGCCGTGTTTATGGACTTGATGAACCGAATTTTCCATCCTTACCTTGACTCATAGTGGTTTTCATCGATGATATTCTTGTCTATTCAAAATCTCGAGAGGAGCATGAGCAACATTTGAGAACAGTTTTAACCGTCCTTGCGAAGGAGCAACTATTTGCGAAGTTTAGTAAGTGCGAATTTTGGCTTGAGAAAGTCTCATTTCTGGGGCATGTCATTTCTAAAGATGGGATTTCCGTGGACCCTTCGAAAATAGAGGCCATTGTGGATTGGAAGCGACCGGAAACCGTGACCGAGATTAGAAGTTTTTTGGGGTTAACCGGGTATTACCGGAAGTTTATAGAAGGATTTTCGCGGATTGCTACACCGATGACTTAGTTGACCCGAAAGAATGTTCCGTTTGTGTGGACTGAAAAATGTAACAACAGTTTTGAGGAGTTGAAGAAGAGATTGACCACCGCACCAAATTCTTGCGTTACCGAATGGGAACGACGACCTAGTAATTTACAGTGACGCTTCGAAAGAAGGTTTGGGTTGTGTCTTGATGCAGAATGGGAAGGTTATCGCGTATGCTTCGAGGAAGTTGAGCCCGAGTGAGCAGAATTACCCGACGCACGATATGGAATTGGCGGCCATCGTATTTGCTCTTCAGAAATGGAAACACTACCTTTACGGGGCGAAGTTTGAAATTTTCACGAATCATAAGAGTTTGCAGTACCTTTTCTCTCAGAAGGAGCTTAATAACCGACAGCGTCGATGGATGGAACTTTTGAAAGATTATGATTGTAAGATATCCTATCATCCCGGGAAAGCGAATGTAGTAGCCGATGTGATTAGTAGAAAATCTTATGTGCTTCGATGATGGTTCGGGAAGGAAAATGCTTGAGGATGTTCGAGATTGGTGTCCTCGCGAATCGAGACGTGGGGCGATTTTTGCGAAATATTAGGGTATCTCCGACCCTAATTCAAAGGATAAAGGATGCTCAGAAAGAAGATCCGGAGTTGGTAAAAATAATGGGAAAAATGAAAGAGAAAAATTTCGAGGATTTTACTATTGGTTCGAATGGGGTGTTGACTTTCCGTGGTCGTTTGTGCGTACCCGATGTTGATGGAATAAAGAGGCAAGTTTTAGACGAGGGTCACAAATCGAGATACACTATTCATCCGGGTAGCACGAACATGTTCCAAGATCTGAGGCAACAATTTTGGTGGAAACAATATGAAGAGAGAAATAGCCGAGTATGTATCGAGGTGTTTAACTTGTCCACAAGTCAAAGCCGAGCATCAGAGACCCGCGGGACTACTCCAACCGTTAGAAATTCCAGAATGAAGTGGGAACATGGACAATGGATTTTGTTACGGGACTACCTCATACCCGTAGGGGATATGATAGCGTATGGGTAGTTGTGGACAGACTGACCAAGACCGGCTCATTTCTTTACGATGGATATTCGATACTCGATGGAGAAACTCCCGACCCTTTATATAAATGAGATTGTGAGATTGCATGGGTCCCGGTTAGCATTGTGT